>RPOG01001927.1:0-112842 GCA_008086565.1 Thalassoma bifasciatum
GGGGGGGGGGGGGGGGGTTCATTTTACAATGCATTAATTTTGTAACTCAAAAAAAGTTTTTAAAATCTCCTTTTTTTTCTCTTTGTCCTGTTTTGATTGTTTTTTTTGTTTGTTTGTTTTATATCTCCTGAGAACTAAAATGAAAAAAGGCAAGAAAAATATCTTATTTCAAGAGATTGAAAAACAAATAAAATACCTGCTTGTGGAGGGGAAAAAAATCAACAAGTGAGAAAAAATAAAAATAAATTCCTAATACAAGCAACTAAACTTTTACATTTTTCCAACCCATTTTCATGCCCAGCTTCCATCTTGCAATGCATTAATTTTGTCACTTTGATTAATAATGTTCTAATCATGTACATTTGCAGTTTCTGTCAGGTGCTTGAAGAAAATCTAAACATCAGGTGACGTCTCACAAACATTGGACTGCACATAGGCCACTTTTATAAAGCTGAAGCTCGGTGCGATCTGCAAACACTAAACAACTCTTACAGCTGGCGGGTTTCATTGTATTTGGCATGATACAAAAATGTGCTTTGTGAGTCATTAAGAGTTAGACAAAACACATGGGAGGACACAAGGCTGAATTAAAGTTATGAAATGGTGAAAAAAATGGTGCTGCTTGCTTGATGGTTCAGAATCCAGGATCATAAATATTTGGGTCTAAAACATTTCTTGTCATTGTCTGCTCTACACAGTAGTCTGACGTTGTTACTGTTGATGTCCGGTTCTTGCACAGCAATTGACGTTGCCACAGTGAAAGCGTAATGCACAAAGCAGAGCGCGATGTCAGCATTTCCACTGAAAAGTTTGCAATGAAAAAAGTCCACTTTTCATAAAAATTCCACTCTGTAGGCCGTTTTCAAAAGTTTCTGTTTGCAGTTGGCTAAAACATCATTCCAATATAAACAAGAGGCAGAAATGCAACTATACCTTTGCATTTCATCCTAAGACAGCTGTTGTGTAAACAGGTCCTCAGTCTGGAGGGAAAAACCTTAGTAAATGTGACATGGTGCTTCAAGTTTGTTTCTAATTTTACTGCAGTTTTTAGGCCATTTCTCATATGTCTTTAGATCCCCTTCTTTAGCTCATAGTTTTGATTACAGGACTTGTTGCCTGAATCTGCTGTGGTTAAATAGCTGTCTTCTCATATCTCAATGTTTTTTTGTGTCTTTTGACTTGCAGGGTTCAAAGTATTTGAGCTTCTAAGAATGTTCCTTTCAGTTGATTGTTGTGTTGTCTGAGACCATTAACTTTTCTAACTGTGGCACTTAAGTCAGCTCTTTTTTGCTTATCTTGTCAGTTTCAGGACCTTTAACTTTTGGGTGGTAAGTTCACTTCTTCTTTGTGCCCTTAACTGTTTTGGTTTCAGGACTTGAAACCTAAAATAACCATGGCATAACCATTAGCTTGTCTTTGCTCAATAACTCAGTAGACAACTACTGTTGCTTCCTATAGAGCATTGACCTGGTAGCTTGAAAGTAGCTTGAAATTTCTCTAGAAAGTAAACATGAAGCCCATGCAGAAGTGTTAAAAACTGCAGTTCCTTGAGCGTCCACTTGGGGGTGGTTACAGGAGCACCAGAAATCAAATACACACCCATTCAAAAAGCCGATCTTCACAGCAGAAATAAACATGTTTACAGCAGTCTTACTGAACCTGCAAGTTTTGCCCATGTAACAGCATGGCTGACTTGACTGATGGGTGGGCACCCTGTCGCTTTCTGCAAAAAGGTTGAAGGCCCACCTCTTTGTCTCATCCTAAATAGGCTTTTTCAATACTGCACAGAGACTAATGACATTACAGGGACTATATTCATGTACTATATGGACAATGGTTTAAACAAAAAGTATACACCTAGACTCACTTTTTGTGCAAATCTTCTTGTGTAACAGCTGTGTTTGTGAGTAAGCATCTGTAAACAAAAAAAAAAAGAAAAGAAAAGAAAAGAAATTCAGTGGTGTTTGGTTCTTGTCTCTAAAAATTGCCAAAAACAAGAAACAAATCTGCTGTCTGTGGCTCTAATCTTCCAAAATAACAGACTTTATAGTAAGCCGCGCTCCAAATCCTTTGAGAAAATTCTATGAGAGGCACAGCTGACATCATTTTTTTGTTTGTTTGTTTTACATCCAAAGAATGAGTTACTCTTCTGAGATATTTAGTGAGTTTTTTTGTTTGTTTGTTTATTTGTTTTGTTGTTCTTTTTTTGTGTGTGTGTGTGTAAGGGTTCGCAATTGTTGTAGATGCAAAGTTTTGTTTAGCTGAGATGAACTTTGCTTGGCCTTGCTGTGAAAATCACAATTGAACCAACTAAATCTGTCAACAGCTTCTTGATTAATTTTAAATTAAAGGCTCATTGTTATAATCTAAACATTGTGGTTAATTATTTCTTATATAAAGTCATTAACTGAGAAGGGAGTAAGGGGAAGAGAAGATTTGAGGAAAGCTCCAGTGCTGCTAACACAGCAGAATCTTTGGGGGACCAGGCAGGCGCAACATTTCCTCTGAAATGCACTGGTGCTATTGCAATTACAGTAAACTGATGGCTGAAAACAGGTCATCAACTTCCTTAGAATAAATGTCTGTTTTGCTTTAGATACCATGCAGTGATTCAGCCGTGTAATGACAGTTTTCATATTTGCTGCTGTAAGCACAGAGTGCCAGTTAAGATATTCCCAAGAGGAAAATCCTAAAGCCACACAGGACGTGTTTGTGTTGTGTTTGCAGAGGCTTCATTTGATGTTTGTTTGGGATAATTAAAAGAAGAAGAAGTTACTTAGTAGAAGCAGGAGAAGATACTCGGACGAAGAAAAGGAACTGAGGCTTTATTGTAAAACTTAAATCAAAAAAACAAATTATTCAGACCTCAGAGTTGCAAAACTAGATAAAGAGTAACGCTGAGACTTGCACTGACATAAGCAGTGATGTCAGTGTGCCATGTTTCCTGCAGACTTGTGAGTTTCACTTCTGTAATTTTGTTTGATAGTAATGTTATTTTTCCTATCTCTTAACAGCAGATGGTTCTTTATCTCTGCCATGCTATTTAATGTTTCCTTCTCCATGTTTGGTGCACTATTGGAGGTGAAACAGCATGAGTGAATGCAGACGATTATTCATTAATTCATTCATTCACTCTTTTTCAACCACTGATCCTGTTCAGGGTCACAGGTGGTTGGAGTCTATCCCAGCTGTCTTTTTGGGCGAGAGTCAGGGTACAACCTGGACTGGTCTCCAGCTGGTCCAGCTGACATAGAGACAGACGACCTTTCACACACACACTCACACCTACAGGCATTTTAGAGTCACCAGTTCACCCACTGAGCATGTTTTTGGATTGTGGGAGGAAGCCAGAGTACTCAGAGAGTTTTATGCATGGGGAGAACAGTCCCACTCCACACAGTAACGCCAACCTTGCCTGAATCAGGATTCAAAGCAGTGACTTTCTAGCTGTGAGGCTGTAGCACTAACCATTGCACCACCATGCAGGTTATTTAAGTCTTAATTTCTCACGTGCAGTGATGTTAAAAAATATAACTTTAGACACCGTCTGATCAACCTCGAGTCAAAATAATATTAAGTCCATGCAGAAATGTTAAAGCTGCAATTTCTCAAATGTCCACTTGAGGCTGTCTGCAAAAACACAAGAAACCACATACAAACCTACTCAAACAAAGCAGAAATAAAAATGTTTACAGCATTATTGAATAAAAAACACTGACAGGGAGGTCATGAGATACCTGCCAAAATCAGTCATGGTTTAAAACCCAATATGTTGTTCATTATTGTGAAAATATAAACAAAAAGAAGGGTCAACTGATATATTGAACTGGGCAAGTAACATTTGAGTGATCAACCTTGGGCAAGAGCGTAGTGCTGAGTGAATTGATCTAAAATATGGATATATCAATACCAAGGTTGGTATCAATGTTGATCAATACCTGTGTGATGAGATCGATACTTAAAGTTATCTGTGAATTGCTGATTTCCTAAATAGTTGTATATTTCTGTAAAGGTTAATCTACCAGTGTGTGCAAGGTATTTGATTATAATGATGCATTATTGTTAAAAAAAAAAAAACAATTTAAAGTTACTGCTTTACAACAAAACAGAAAAAATTAAAACGCAATTATTTTCTGGTTGGAAAATTATTTTTCTACTTCACTGATGAACAGAAACTTTCGGGGGGGGTTTTTGTTTGTTTGTGTGTTAGTCTTGATTACTTCTGACGCACTTCTGCCCCATGCAAAAAGTATGGATTTCAATATTAATTTCAGCAATACTGGCCTTTTTTCACTTGGTATTGGATCAATACCAAATTTTGCAGTATTGAACTGCACTACAAGAGAGGCTGACGAAAAATGCAAACATGACATCTCAGACTCTACATCCATGTTTTAAACAGTCTTTACGTCTAACCTCAGTGAATTTTCTCATGCACTGTTTCTTTGCTGCTATCTTTGATAAACCATGACTTGCTGAAAAACCTTAAAACTGTTATTAGGTAGATGTAAGTCCTGCAGGTGAAGTCTGAAAAATCTAGACCCTCTCAGTTTTTACTCTGTTAACTCAGACATATAACAATGTTGTCTCCTCATCACTTCAGTTTGCCATGAAAAGAAAAGTCTTTGTCTCTGGATGATTCTTCTGGGATGGAGAAACAATGCAAATGTGCTTCGAAACTTGTATGAGACTGTCCAGGAGAAGAAGTGACTTCAGTCATGAATATAAAAGAATGAATACGCAGCTGTATGTTTTATGACCTTTTCTAAATGTCCTGCAGGGAAACTTTTTTCAGACAAAGATGATACAGCTTTCCAACATGAATGGTCAACTGTGCCAAGTTTCCCACAAAGAATAGGGACATCTGAACTCCTCACCTCAGCCAAAGTAAAGTTTAGCCAATACTCAGCGCAAGATATGATCATGGAAACTAAAAGTTAACTTTGTAGGACCAAAAACTATCATGCTAAATCGTATAAATGTCACCATCACATCTGCACCTCTTCTACAGTCCCACATTTACACATCCCCGAACAGCTTTCTCTGTCTGATGTTAAAGTGACGTACAGTTCTCTGTATGTAGCAGGTTTAAGGATGAGAATTGACACAGATAGGGACAGAGGAAGGATGTCCTTCCTGTCTTTGTATCCTGTGTTCTGCTGACTGAAGCTAGTTTTTAGGAGATGAGCCCCTCAGAAGCCAGATTACTGATGAGCTGAGAGCCTGTTTTCCACCACTGGAACGAGCTTTTCCATATCCTCTTTTTACTTTTTGTATCTCCAGACTTCTGTCCATTAAAACAGAATGACTTGCAAATATCTGTGACAAATAAAACACCTACAATTCAAGACTACATTATATTTGGGCTGTAACGTGATTCAAGGCTGTACCGTACGACACAAAAGCATTACAAACCACACTGTTGACATTTTGATACCACTAGATCAAATACAGTCTATTAGTTTGTGATATGATCTGATACTTTGGAATCATACAATATTTATTGTGATGTGTCCAACACAATTCTACAATGTAATGATGTAATACGATACAATATGATTTAAAAAACAATTCAAATTTATGAGATGTGATACAGCTTGTGCAATGCCAAGTGATGTGCTGCAACATGCTACAATATGCTACAATGGGAAACAATATGATTCAATACAATGCAAAACATAGTAGTACACTGTAAAGCGCTTCTGTAAAATAAGATACAGTACAGTAGGATGCAATGTGGTATACTACATGATACAACACAGCAGTGTTGTTCAGTGTGATATGGTACCATGCAACACAACTTTAAGTTACAATATGTTAAATTACAATTTGTATCTGTGCAATACTCAATAACAAAGTACGATCAATATATTGCAACATGATGTAGTATAGTACTATTAGGTACAATTTGATGCATTACAATATGTTACATATCATGTGTAATGATGTGGTACAGAACGTTACAATACGGTGCACCATTATACTCTACAGCAGTGGTTCTCAACCTTTTCCAA
The DNA here is from genome assembly GCA_008086565.1 of Thalassoma bifasciatum. Taxonomy (NCBI): domain Eukaryota; kingdom Metazoa; phylum Chordata; class Actinopteri; order Labriformes; family Labridae; genus Thalassoma; species Thalassoma bifasciatum. The sequence continues at coordinate 6,015 of RPOG01001927.1, forward strand.
CTCAGGGCTCAATTTTAGGTCTCAAAAATGTTTGCTGCCCACCTCCAACCCAATTTGTGTATTAGGATATAAAATGCCTTATTAGAACCCCATTTGTAACAATGACCTAAAATGTAATAAAACCTGGTACATAAAAGCTGGTCAATAACGAAACAGATTCTGAGCCCAAAACAAAATAACTTCTGCCCAAAATGTAGTAATTTGTCACAGTTTGAGTTAGTTATTACATTTTGGCTTCTAATACATTCTTTCTGTTGTGTTCAGGCTTGGCACCTCTGCTAAATTTCTTTCCAAGTTACTACATTTTGGGTTTCATTACGTATTGGGTCATTGTTTAGTCTAAGTCGGGTCACATTACCTGTGTTACCTGTTGGGCTCTGACATACCATCTTAATGGACCTTTTTTATATATGAATATCTGAACATTTTAATTTCCTAACAGGGTTCATAACAGACTAACATTTAACACATTATTCTGTACATTGTTATCTTTATCAATTTATTTGTATCTCGTATCTGCTACTTTGCAGACATTTTGTTTTGGAAATTTGGCGGTCCACTTGCAATACCTTTGTGGCCCACCAGGGGGCTAAGGCCCACAGGTTGGGGAATCAGTGCTCTACAGTACTATACTGTACTGTACTGTACAGTATGATATGAAACAGTACAGTAGCTGCTTTATGCTTCTTTATGTTTAGATATGTTTAGATATGATACATGAAGGTTCATTTCAACCCCAGACACTTGATAATTCTGGAACTTTTGCTGCACACATTTGCACACATCTACCCCTAAAGTCATGTTCATCAACTAAAAATTGAAATCTGCATGGTAGCAATTGAGCACAACCCACCTAAAAAGTTACTCACAGAACCATCAGAAAAGACCCGAGCACACAAAGTTATGTGATTGAATAAAAGAAGAAGAAATTCACTGTCTGATGAAATGTGTTCAGAACTTTTCACTTCAGTGACGTGTCTCTCTGGCTCTGCATCCCAGTGTGATGACTCTGGCTGACAATCGTAGTTCCCTGTTCTTCAGAATGTGATTCAGTGTGTTCTGATTAGTGTTACATCCAGTGAAACCACACACACACACACACACACACACACACACACAAACACACACATTNATTTTACAATGCATTAATTTTGTAACTCAAAAAAAGTTTTTAAAATCTCCTTTTTTTTCTCTTTGTCCTGTTTTGATTGTTTTTTTTGTTTGTTTTTTTTATATCTCCTGAGAACTAAAATGAAAAAAGGCAAGAAAAATATCTTATTTCAAGAGATTGAAAAACAAATAAAATACCTGCTTGTGGAGGGGAAAAAAATCAACAAGTGAGAAAAAATAAAAATAAATTCCTAATACAAGCAACTAAACTTTTAAATTTTTCCAACCCATTTTCATGCCCAGCTTCCATCTTGCAAAATTGTCACTTTGTCACTTTTTAATTTTGTCACTTTGATTAATAATGTTCTAATTAAGTACATTTGCAGTTTCTGTCAGGTGCTTGAAGAAAATCTAAACATCAGGTGACGTCTCACAAACATTAGCTGCACATAAGCCACTTTTATAAAGCTGAAGCTCGGTGCGATCTGCAAACACTAAACAACTCTTACAGCTGGCGGGTTTCATTGTATTTGGCATGATACAAAAATGTGCTTTGTGAGTCATTAAGAGTTAGACAAAACACATGGGAGGACACAAGGCTGAATTAAAGTTATGAAATGGTGAAAAAAATGGTGCTGCTTGCTTGATGGTTCAGAATCCAGGATCATAAATATTTGGGTCTAAAACATTTCTTGTCATTGTCTTCTCTACACAGTAGTCTGATGTTGTTACTGTTGATGTCCGGTTCTTGCACAGCAATTGACGTTGCCACAGTGAAAGCGTAATGCACAAAGCAGAGCGCGATGTCAGCATTTCCACTGAAAAGTTTGCAATGAAAAAAGTCCACTTTTCATAAAAATTCCACTCTGTAGGCCGTTTTCAAAAGTTTCTGTTTTCAGTTGGCTAAAACATCATTCTAATATAAACGAGAGGCAGAAATGCAACTATACCTTTGCATTTCATCCTAAGACAGCTGTTGTGTAAACAGGTCCTCGGTCTGGAGGGAAAAACCTTAGTAAATGTGACATGGTTCTTCAAGTTTGTTTCTAATTTTACTGCAGTTTTAGGCCATTTCTCATATGTCTTTAGATCCCCTTCTTTAGCTCATAGTTTTGATTACAGGACTTATAGCCTGAATCTGCTGTGGTCAAATAGCTGTCTTCTCATAGCTCAATGTTTTTTTGTGTCTTTTGACTTGCAGGGTTCAAAGTATTTGAGCTGCTAAGAATGTTCCTTTCAGTTGATTGTTGTGTTGTCTGAGACCATTAACTTTTACTAACTGTGGCTCTTAGGTCAGCTCTTTTTTGCTTATCTTGTCAGTTTCAGGACCTTTAACTTTTGGGTGGTAAGTTCACTTCTTCTTTGTGCCCTTAACTGTTTTGGTTTCAGGACTTGAAACCTAAAATAACTATGGCATAACCATTGGCTTGTCTTTGCTCAATAACTCAGTAGACAACTACTGTTGCTTCCTATAGAGCATTGACCTGGTAGCTTGAAAGTAGCTTGAAATTTCTCTAGAAAGTGAACATGAAGCCCATGCAGAAGTGTTAGAAACTGCAGTTCCTTGAGCGTCCACTTGGGGGTGGTTACAGGAGCACCAGAAATCAAATACACACCCATTCAAAAAGCCGATCTTCACAGCAGAAATAAACATGTTTACAGCAGTCTTACTGAACCTGCAAGTTTTGCCCATGTAACAGCATGGCTGACGTGACTGATGGGTGGGCACCCTGTCGCTTTCTGCAAAAAGGCTAAAGGCCCACCGATTTGTCTCATCCTAAATAGGCTTTTTCAATACTGCATGGCATCACAGAGACTAATGACATTACAGGGACTATATTCATGTGCTAGACGGACTATGGTTTAAACAAAAAGTATACACCTAGACTCACTTTTTGTGCAAATCTTCTTGCGTAACAGCTGTGTTTGTGAGTAAGCATCTGTAAACAAAAGAAAAAAGAAAAGAAAAGAAATTCAGTGATGTTTGGTTCTTGTCTCTAAAAATTGCCAAAAACAAGAAACAAGTCTGCTGTCTGTGGCTCTAATCTTCCAAAATAACAGACTTTATAGTAAGCCGCGCTCCAAATCCTTTGAGAAAATTCTAAGAGAGGCACAGCTGACATCATTTTTTTGTTTGTTTGTTTGTTTGTTTGTTTTACATCCAAAGAATGAGTTACTCTTCTGAGATATTTAGTGAGTTTTTTTGTTTGTTTGTTTGTTTGTTTTTCATTTCTTTTTTTGTGTGTGTGTAAGGGTTCGCAATTGTTGTAGATGCAAAGTTTTGTTTAGCTGTGATGAACTTTGCTTGGCCTTGCTATGAAAATCACAGTTGGACCAACTAAATCTGTCAACAGCTTCTTGATTAATTTTAAATTAAAGGCTCATTGTTATAATCTAAACACTGTGGTTAATTATTTCTTATATAAAGTCATTAACTGAGAAGGGAGTAAGGGGAAGAGAAGATTTGAGGAACGCTCCAGTGCTGCTAACACAGCAGAATCTTTGGGGGACCAGGCAGGCGCAACATTTCCTCTGAAATGCACTGGTGCTATTGCAATTACAGTAAACTGATGGCTGAAAACAGGTCATCAACTTCCTTAGAATAAATGTCTGTTTTGCTTTAGATACCATGCAGTGATTCAGCCGTGTAATGACAGTTTTCATATTTGCTGCTGTAAGCACAGAGTGCCAGTTAAGATATTCCCAAGAGGAAAATCCTAAAGCCACACAGGACGTGTTTGTGTTGTGTTTGCAGAGGCTTCATTTGATGTTTGTTTGGGATAATTAAAAGAAGAAGAAGGTACTTAGTAGAAGCAGGAGAAGATACTCGGACAAAGAAAAGGAACTGAGGCTTTATTGTAAAACTTAAATCAAAAAAGAACAAATTATTCAGACCGCAGAGTTGCAAAACTAGATAAAGAGTAACGCTGAGACTTGCACTGACATAAGCAGTGATGTCAGTGTGCCATGTTTCCTGCAGACTTATGAGTTTCACTTCTGTAATTTTGTTTGATAGTAATGTTATTTTTCCTATCTCTTAACAGCAGATGGTTCTTTATCTCTGCCATGCATTTAATGTTTCCTTCTCCATGTTTGGTGCACTATTGGAGGTGAAACAGCATGAGTGAATGCAGACGAAGTACTTGATTATTCATTCATTCATTCACTCTTTTTCAACCACTGATCCTGTTCAGGGTCACAGGTGGTTGGAGTCTATCCCAGCTGTCTTTTTGGGCGAGAGTCAGGGTACAACCTGGACTGGTCTCCAGCTGGTCCAGCTGACATAGAGACAGACGACCTTTCACACACACACTCACACCTACAGGCATTTTAGAGTCACCAGTTCACCCACTGAGCATGTTTTTGGACTGTGGGAGGAAGCCAGAGTACTCAGAGAGTTTTATGCATGGGGAGAACAGTCCGACTCCACACAGTAACGCCAACCTTGCCTGAATCAGGATTCAAAGCAGTGACTTTCTAGCTGTGAGGCTGTAGCACTAACCATTGCACCACCATGCAGGTTATTTAAGTCTTAATTTCTAGCGTGCAGTGATGTTAAAAAATATAACTTTAGACACCGTCTGATCAACCTCGAGTCAAAATAATATTAAGTCCATGCAGAAATGTTAAAGCTGCAATTTCTTCAAATGTCCACTTGAGGCTGTCTGCAAAAACACAAGAAACCACATACAAACCTACTCAAACAAAGCAGAAATAAAAATGTTTACAGCATTATTGAATAAAAAACACTGACAGGGAGGTCATGAGATACCTGCCAAAATCAGTCATGGTTTAAAACCCAATATGTTGTTCATTATTGTGAAAATATAAACAAAAAGAAGGGTCAACTGATATATTGAACTGGGCAAGTAACATTTGAGTGATCAACCTTGGGCAAGAGTGTAGTGCTGAGTGAATTGATCTAAAATATGGATATATCAATACCAAGGTTGGTATCAATGTTGATCAATACCTGTGTGATGAGATCGATACTTAAAGTTATCTGTGAATTGCTGATTTCCTAAATATTTGTATATTTCTGTAAAGGTTAATCTACCAGTGTGTGCAAGGTATTTGATTATAATGATGCATTATTGTTAAAAAAAATAACAATTTAAAGTTACTGCTTTACAACAAAACAGAAAAAATTAAAACGCGATTATTTTCGGGTTGGAAAATTATTTTTCTACTTCATTGATGAACAGAAACTTTCCAGGGTTTTTTTTGTTTGTTTGTGTGTTATTCTTGATTACTTCTGACGCACTTCTGCCCCATGCAAAAAGTATGGATTTCAATATTCATTTCAGCAATACTGGCCTTTTTTCACATGGAATTGGATCAATACCAAATTTTGCAGTATTGAACTGCACTACAAGAGAGGCTGATGAAAAATGCAAACATGACATCTCAGACTCTACATCCATGTTTTAAACAGTCTTTACGTCTAACCTCTGTGAGTTTTCTCATGCACTGTTTCTTTGCTGCTATCTATGATAAACCATGACTTGCTGGAAAACCTTAAAACTGTTATTAGGTAGATGTAAGTCCTGCAGGTGAAGTCTGAAAAATCTAGACCCTCTCAGTTTTCACTCTGTTAACTCAGACATATAACAATGTTGTCTCTTCATCACTTCAGTTTGCCATGAAAAGAAAAGTCTTTGTCTCTGGATGATTCTTCTGGGATGGAGAAACAATGCAAATGTGCTTCGGAACTTGTATGAGACTGTCCAGGAGAAGAAGTGACTTCAGTCATGAATATAAAAGAATGAATACGCAGCTGTATGTTTTATGACCTTTTCTAAATGTCTTGCAGGGAAACTTTTTTCAGACAAAGATGATACAGCTTTCCAACATGAATGGTCAACTGTGCCAAGTTTCCCACAAAGAATAGGGACATCTGAACTCCTCACCTCAGCCAAAGTAAAGTTTAGCCAATACTCAGCGCAAGATATGATCATGGAAACTAAAAGTTAACTTTGTAGGACCAAAAACTATCATGCTAAATCGTATAAATGTCACCATCACATCTGCACCTCTTCTACAGTCCCACATTTACACATCCCCGAACAGCTTTCTCTGTCTGATGTTAAAGTGACGTACAGTTCTCTGTATGTAGCAGGTTTAAGGATGAGAATTGAGACAGATAGGGACAGAGGAAGGATGTCCTTCCTGTCTTTGCATCCTGTGTTCTGCTGACTGAAGCTGGTTTTTAGGAGATGAGCCCCTCAGAAGCCAGATTACCGATGAGCTGAGAGCCTGTTTTCCACCACTGGAATGAGCTTTTCCATATCCTCTTTTTACTTTTTGTATCTCCAGACTTCGAATGACTTGCAAATATCTGTGACAAATAAAACACCTACAATTCAAGACTACATTATATTTGGGCTGTAACATGTGATTCAAGGCTGTACCATACAACACAAAAGCATTACAAACCACACTGTTTACATTTTGATACCACTAGATCAAATACAGTCTATTAGTTTGTGATATGATCTGATACTTTGGAATCATACAATATTTATTGTGATGTGCCCAACACAATTCTACAATGTAATGATGTAATGCGATACAATATGATTAAAAAAACAATTCAAATTTATGAGATGTGATACAGCTTGTGCGATGCCAAGTGATGTGCTGCAACATGCTACAATATGTTACAATGGGAAACAATATGATTCAATACAATGCAAAACATAGTAGTACACTGTAAAGCGCTTCTGTAAAATAAGATACAGTACAGTAGGATGCAATGTGGTATACTACATGATACAATACAGCAGTGTTGTTCAGTGTGATATGGTACCATGCCACACAACTTTAAGTTACAATATGTTAAATTACAATTTGTATCTGTGCAATACTCAATAACAAAGTACGATCAATATATTGCAACATGATGTAGTATAGTACTATTAGGTACAATTTGATGCATTAAAATATGTTACATATCATGTGTAATGATGTGGTACAGAACATTACAATAAGGTGCACCATTATACTCTACAGCAGTGGTTCTCAACCTTTTCCAACTCAGGGCTCAATTTTAGGTCTCAAAAATGTTTGCTGCCCACCTCCAACCCAATTTGTGTATTAGGATATATAATGCCTTATTAGAACCCCATTTGTAACAATGACCTAAAATGTAATAAAACCTAATACATAATAGCTGGTCAATAACGAAACAGATTCTGAGCCCAAAACAAAATAACTTCTGCCCAAAATGTAGTAATTTGTCACCGTTTGAGTTAGTTATTACATTTTGGCTTCTAATACATTCTTTCTGTTGTGTTCAGGCTTGGCACCTCTGCTACATGTCTTTCCAAGTAACTACATTTTGGGTTTCATTACATATTGGGTCATTGTTTAGTCTAAGTCGGGTCACGTTACCTGTGTTACCTGTTGGGCTCTGACATACCATCTTAATGGACCTTTTTTATGTATGAATATCTGAACATTTTAATTTCCTAACAGGGTTCATAACAGACTTTTAACATTTAACACATTATTCTGTACATTGTTATCTTTATTAATTTATTTGTATCTCATATCTGCTACTTTGCAGACATTTTGTTTTAGAAATTTGGCGGCCCACTTGCCAAATACCTTTGTGGCCCACCAGGGGGCCAAGGCCCACAGGTTGGGGAATCAGTGCTCTACAGTACTATACTGTACTGTACTGTACAGTATCATATGAAACAGTACAGTAGCTGCTTTATGCTTCTTTATGTTTAGATATGATACATGAAGGTTCATTTCAACCCCAGACACTTGATAATTCTGGAAATTTTGCTGCACACATTTGCACACATCTACCCCTAAAGTCATGTTCATCAACTAAAAATTGAAATCTGCATGGTAGCAATTGAGCACAACCCACCTAAAAAGTTACTCACAGAACCATCAGAAAAGACCCGAGCACACTAAGTTATGTGATTGAATAAAAGAAGAAGAAATTCACTGTCTGATGAAATGTGCTCAGAACTTTTCACTTCAGTGACGTGTCTCTCTGGCTCTGCATCCCAGTGTGATGACTCTGGCTGACAGTTGTAGTTCCCTGTTCTTCAGAATGTGATTCAGTGTGTTCTGATTAGTGTTACATCCAGTGTAACCACACACACACACACACACACACACACACACACACACACACACACACAAACACAAACACAAACACACACATTCATGGGGGGGGTTAGGATACAACTTATTCTTTGGTGACAGATTGGAGACAGCACAGGTCAGCACATGGATGTTCCTTATTTTTATGACAGCAAACTGACAGAGACAGTCTAATAGGAAGTGTATTTCCCAGTTTATGACAGGAAAGCCACAATCTGAACATGAGGTATTTAGGGCGTGAATCCTGGAACCACCGCAACCAGAACCTAAGATAGCCACTTATCTCCAGTCCATAATTGAGGTAGTCTTAGACTTTATCTTTAACTCCTTACTGGCTTCCCTGCCCAGAACCATTTCATTCTAAAAATATCAAAGCAGCTCTGCAGGAAGCAGCATCCTCATACTTGACGCACATGATGACAAATTCTATAAGCTAAAGAGTGTGAATTACAGTAAAACACAGGGCAATATGCTGTTCACAAGTGTTTCCACACAGCTCTAATATCCACCCCCCTGAAAAAACAGGAAGTCTTTCTAGTCAGGAGAAATATTGGCCAAGCACCTTACCTACCCTCTGGTTTCCTGAGAAAGCTGGGAGGAAACTGCCGGACCTCATAAAAGTGATGACCTCAGCACATATTTGCACCTCACTAACAGGCCATGACCACGCAGCTCAGAGTCTACCCCAGCTCTGCTCTGAGATACGGGCAAAGAAGCGGGACAGGGCAGCCCCCACTACGTCTCTGGAGACATCAGGGAATAGACCGTGTTTGTTTAAGTCAGCAGAACATGCACAGGAATTTAACATCACTTTCACTCTCTGAGAGGAGAACAAAAAACTTCACAGCACTGCCGAACAATACATGGAGGATTCACCTGATCCAGCTTTTTGATTACAGCTTTATTATGCAAAGCTGGCTTTCAAATTCAGAAGTGTTTCAGCTGTCTACGCTGCTCTGTTCTCCTTCTTTTGTAATTTATACTCACTGCACTCCCTCCTTTTGAAGAACAAAGTACTGCAGACTCAGCAAAAGCCTCTTGGATCACATGACAGATCATTAGGTGCAACAGTCTAAAACTTCCTCTGCATTGTGCAAGACCCAGTTAAGTATATTCATAAAAGAAAACAGTGTTCTGCCTGACAGAGGGAGAAATAAGTCCACATATAAGCCTTTTCACTCAATACCTCAAACATATATGCATGTATATTGTTTGTGTAAGACATGAGCTCATATTACTTAAAGCTGCTGTATTCTGTTCAATGTCGCCACCTTGTGGACAAAAAGGATCACTTCACTGCACATAATGTTTTCAATGTGGGCAGGTTGAATTTTGCTGTTTACCAACCTGAGATGATGAAACAAAAGCACCGTGGACATTTCCCGTAAGTGTATTGCAAATACTGCCCCTTTAAATATTTGCTCTACTTTGCAGTGGACCAGCCAAATCTAAGAGATTGCATAATCCCGGGGCTGAACAAACACAAGAAATGGTCTTTAAAAACTAAAAGTGTCCCTGGTTTAAAATATTTATACATTTGATATCTCACATTATAGTCCTCATAGTCATATAGTCACTTATTTGTCAGGAGAGTGCATGCTGGGACAACATTGGTTTCCTTAGACTCAAAAAAGGTCACATGGTACAGAGAGAGAGAAGGGGAAACTTTTTAAACACCATTTTTCCAGCTTTAAAAAACAATCAAGACTCATAATATGAGTTTTCTAACTGGGAGGTGAAATGTGTGTGGTAATTTATGTGTGTCTTTGGATCCAGGCTGACATTTTTAATCATTTAATCCACTTCATTTTCACTCAAAAAAGAAAGCTTCTTTCAATCAAACAAGAGAGCAGCTCAAAGTGATTCACCAAGAGAAGAAAAAAACAACAGTGAGTCAAGTAACAAAAGAATAAAACAAAACAGAAACTTTAAAAATATATAATAATCCTTACATAAAGTAAATACCTCAAAATCAACCAAAAAAGAAGGAAAAAAATGTAAAAAAATATCATAAAATAAGTAACAATGCTGGATTGTCAAAATAAGTGTGTGCAGTTTTTCAAACCTCTCCATATCCATACGTCATAGAAATCCCTGAATCTGTCTGTAAACCAATAAAAACAATGTTTCAAAAAGATCCTCAACACATCTGCAAACTGCTCCGTGACACATTGGCAGGACCATCTTCAATCCCCAGTGTCTTCCCATAGCACTGGCTTTGACTGGCCAATCAGAAGGAAGAGGGTTTGTGGAGCAGAGAGCCTTATAGAGACAGCATGCTAAAACAAAGTGTTTTGGACAGAGGCTGAAATAAGGGTCTTCCAGACACCAATGAGAGAAAAATACAGATTTTTTTTCAGCTGAAAGTTTTGAAACGATAACTTTGTGGCACCAGAGATACAAAATAAAGATTTTTTTAAAAAGCACAATACCTCCTCTTTAAGGCTACAAGAGATTAGTTAACTACTCACTCATTATCAACAGTGTTGTTGATAATGATGCAGTACAAATATACTTGCTAAGTCTTTTAAAATAAGAATGAGAAATTTTACTCTTTATAACTACTCAAAGGACGTTTTGGTCTTTTAATACCATGAAATGAGACATTGGTCTGGACTTGTTAGTGTAATGTGGTTCATGTTAAATCTAATATGTCTCATAAAGTGATGTAAACAGAATTAAATTGTGCACAGTGAGACAATGTGAACCAAAAATAAGACATTAAAACTTGCTTTCAGTTATTTTTTGTCATTTATATTTTTGCAGAGACAAATTTTTACTGACTAAAATAGCTGCTATTGGTTTGTAAATCCTTCTCTCAAACTGAGGAGAACAATATATTCTGAGTGGATGAGTGAGATGTTTCAGGCTGATCAAACTCTTCCATGGAAATTTCCCGGCAGCTAATCAATACTGCAGCCTCTGAAATCCAAACTGTTGACTTTGGTGATTACAGCCTGCTTTGAAAATGATTGACAGAGAGATGGCTTAAAAGACTGCAAACAGAAGTCAGACCTGCTTCAGCGTTTGTTTCTCCAGAGCTCCATGATGAAGACTGAGGTGGCTCTTCAGCTGGCTTTCTGTGCCCTGTGTCTCACTGTGGCACTTATTGGGGAAGGAATGTAAGTTTTTAAATATACTAGTTTGAATTCACACATTTTTACAGACTAAAGATGTGTTTTTACATGACTATTTATATTTTCATAGGGGGACTGAGATACCAAATCCACCACAAGTGGACTGTGCCTGGGCCCCCTGGTCGGAGTGGAGCGCTTGTGATCCCTGTAGCAAAACCAGAGTGAGTCTGAAGCTATAATAAAACCTTCTTAGAAAGCTTGTGGAAAATAGGGGTGTAAAATAATGCATAACTTGACATGCAAATATAAGGCCAGTATCACTGATATCAATACCAATATGGATACTTTTTACATAGAAAAGCAGTTTTCTTAAATTAATCAAGAATAACACACAACTACTAGAACTAAAGTTTCTGTTCATGAGTGAAAGTTTTGAAAAAAAAAATGTACTCAGGAAATAATCATGTGCTTTAGTTTTTGTTGTAAAACAGTTAATTTAGATATATATGGATATCAGCAGTTTTTATATTCCAGCATTAAATGCATTGTTTTGATTATACAGCTTGCGCATATTGGTAGATAAATCAGATTATATATATATATATATATTCACAGAGACTTAAAACATTTCAGGAAATCAGTAATATACTGATAATTATGAGTATCAATCTCATTACTTTAGTATTGATCATTACTGATATCATCGTAGGTAGGTATCAATATTTCAGATCGATCTGCCCGTCACAAGTGGCAAACTCTGCTGCTCTTAAGAAGCAAAATGTTTCACTGTATATCCGGTCACGTATCTGGCATTTGTAAAATTCTTAAAAATATCAAATTGTAGAGGAAAGAGGTACAGCAATGTTTGTTTGCAGCCACATTATTAAGTTTAAGGATTTTAGATGTTTCTGCAAAATGCAGTAGGTTAGTTTTTATTTACTGACTTAGCTCATAATCTTGTGTCGGACCACTTGTTGGCACATTTTTTTTCAGTGTCCATATTGCAATGGTTTGTTAAAGATTTGAGATCAAATCTGTTATGCAGTTATTCTTGAGAGCCTGCTACCTGGCTTTGGTGGAAGTGGTCAACACTAAACGTGGTTTTCTTTGTGACCCTCAGAGGAGGTCTCGAGGCATAGAGCTGTTTGGTCAGTTTGGTGGAAAACCCTGCCATGGTTCAATCGGAGAAAGAGAGTACTGCGCGTCAAACACTACATGTGACGCTCCACCTCCACCTGTGTGTGACAACACAGAGTTCCAGTGCGAGTCAGGTACTCCAGCTCCTTTTACCAAACTGATTTGTTTACCTTTTAGTGTGGATGTGTGGGTGTAACACCAGTCTCTGTGCAGGTACCTGCATCAAGAAAAGATTAATGTGCAATGGGGACTATGACTGTGAGGATGGATCAGATGAGGACTGTGACGTGAACCGCAGACCGTGTAGCACGGTACAGCTGGACACCAACGAGCAGGGCAGGACAGCTGGATATGGGTAAGAAGCAACAACTAAAGAAAAGACCAGATGCTCTGAGGGCATGTTAGACCTTTTTCTTGAAGAAATGGGTTTATTCCATTGAAATAGTGGACACTGAAGATGAGCCCTTAAAATGAAAAACACGTCAGAGCGGAGGAAAGAGAGATAGAGCATAGGCTAAAAACAGGGCTTAAGCTGTTATGAACATGTTAATTCCAACCCACATGCAGCAGTTAAATACAGGTCTGTTCACATCTGAGAGTCTATCAATAAAACGAGGTTACATTTGCTCTGCTTGGTGAGGTTGGAGTTGGTAGATGAGCACTAGTAGGACATAACAAGGATTCACCAACGCAGTATGTTATGAGTATGTCTCAGAGCACTGGACTATGAATAACACTACACAGATGGTCTGCCCACCTTCTGGAAACTAAACTACAAACTCATTGAACACTATTTGATTGTTGTCACCTTTCAAGCAAATACTGCCAAGTAACTACAAATAAATACATTATGTCCTTATCCGATAAGTTTCTTTATGGTAGACAACTTGACTCACATGTTTAGTGCTACCTACCTCCGTCACGTCAGGATTCCCGCTCAGCTGTTCTTAAAAGATGCACCAACCAGGAAGTCCTGACAGCCAAAACCATCAGTGAGGTAGGACTAAACATCTGAGTCAAGTTGTCTACCACAAAGAAAATTTTTGGATATATACTTCAAGACAAAATGAACATCTTTGAGACATTATGTTCTTGCTTTTTGCCTTGGGAAAAGTTGTCTTGATCAAAGAGAAGCAGTGTTAAAAAGAAAATCCGCTCTATAAAACAAATGCAGACCGTGGCAAGAGTCACGTCATAATGACAGTGGGTAATAGTGCTCATGGGAAATGGAGTCTTCATCCCTGAAAATCGTCTGGTTCCAGCCACAGGTTGAATTCAAATGGTAGCTCTCACGGCAGCTCCAAGCAGGTTCTTGGTTATCTGTTGGCCAATCACAGCATAGATAGGCGGGACTACTCAGAACTTGGTGGTCATGAATAATGTAAGAAAAAAAAACAGTCAGTGAGGTTGGCGTTCTGCCTTGCTCAAGTTCTCTGTTCAGTTCAGCATGAATCAGGACCTCTTGACAGCTGGAGTCACAGACCAAAGAGTACCCTCAATTTCCACCTCAATGATGATTCCCTCTTTAATCATGTTGAGCTGTAAAACCTCAACTTTTGAGCCTCCTGGTCTGGCTCCGCTGGTTATGCTGTTGAATGCTTTCTGTTGTAGTTGAGCAACCTGGTTTGGACGCAGTTTGTCTTATTTTGAAAGTCACCAGGCGCTTCTTTGTGGTTTCTGTACCCGACTTCTTTCAATTTACGTTTCTTAAATTTCGGCATTTGGCAAAGTTAGGAGGGACATCTGCTACAACCTGTCGGAGCAGGGATGCAGCCAAATCAAAGCAAGTCCAATGGTGATGGAAATTTGTCTGATCCTGTACCATAGCGGGTCAGAGCTAGACCAGAGACACATCTGTTGTATTTTGGCCGTAAGTATGGTAAAGAGACTTAAAGGTGACTTCTTTTTCATGTCCCAGAATCAACATCTTAGGTGCAGACCCCCGAATGAATCCCTTCAACAATGATTTCTTCAACGGTCGATGTGATAAAGTGAGGAATCCAAACACTGCGCAGTTCGACAGGATTCCCTGGAACGTCGGTGTGCTCAATTATGAGGTCAGCCAGAGATAAATCTGTTATCTCTGTGTGTATGTAACAATGTCTGCCATTATTTTAAAAATACACATCAACTCGCTGCCTTTCCAGACTCTGGTGGAAGAAACCATATCCAGGGAAATGTATGAAGACTCACACAGCCTTCTGAGGGAATTGCTGAGAGAGACATCAAATAAATTAAGCCTTGAAATGTCTTTCAAATTCACCCCAAGTGAGAAGTCCATGTCAAATAGTACTGCTTCTGGAGGGGTGGGTGGAAATGTTGAATTTGAGAAGAAAACAATGATAAAGGATGTCACAGAGATCACCAATACCAAGGTACATGTCAGCCCGAGACCGATTTTCACATACAGATTAAAACAAAGTTAGCAAAACGATCCAAAGCATTATTAACTCTTTCACCTGCGCTCACAGAACAAAAGCTTCATGCGGGTGAAGGGCCGAGTGCAGATGAGCATCTACAGACTCCGCTCCAGTGGGCTCCAGGTGGCCGAGGAGTTCGTGAGCCACATCAAGTCTTTGCCTCTGCAGTACGAGAAGGGCATTTATTTTGCTTTTCTCGAAGACTACGGAACCCACTTCACCAGAAACGGAAAGTCTGGAGGGGAATATGAGTTTATCTATGTTCTCAACCAGGACACCATCAAGGAGAAAAGTAAATGCATCACATCACGTCACGACTCACTCATTGTTTGCATGTGTGGACTGGCACTCACCCTTTTTCTTCATGTGCTTTGCAGATCTGACCGAACGAAGCATTCAGGACTGTGTTAGAATGGGAATCAGTGGAGACTTCTCTGCCTCCTCTGTATCTATAGGTGGAGGTGTAAAAAATGAGAATTGTGATTCAATCACAAACAAAGAGACTGGTATGTTTTATTTGTCTGCTCTAACTCTGTGTCACAAAACATCTTTCTACCCAAACAAGGAAGGAAGAAAATCCATCTGGTGACCCATGGTCAAAGTTGACATGATTTTTTTCTCCAGAATTTATGACTTTTGAAGACACAGAGAGAATATTACCAACAGAACTAAGATGTTTTCCTTTCTTTAAAATTCAGACAGTGCTAAATGGGAAACCTGTAGGGGCAAATTTTCTGTGATAATCTGCTTATACTGGAATTTATGAAGCAGAACTATCCAAAAGTATGTGAATTAATCCACGAATGAGTAAAAAATTCATTGTCTACTCTGTCTACAACCTCTGGGTAGCGATGATCAGCCAGTTAAATAATAAAATCAAAATTAGCCCATGGCCTGTAACTCAACCTCACTTTATTTTATCTATATAAAAAATACTGGATGTTGAATAACTAACAAATTTTCATAGTCATAATAAAATATCAATTGAACAAATGGCACATGGTTTATCTGTCAGTCAAATCAGTCATGGGCAAAACTCCTAAGTATAGTAAATTAAAAAAAAAAAAAAAAAGAGTTTTTCTACATTCCTCCCCCTGAATAGTGTGTACAGATAGAGATTTTTTGTTTTTATTATTCAGAATAATATTAGTTTTGAGCCAGGCTAAAATCATGTTTGTTTCTGTTGTAAAGATCAGCTTTGTGAATGGGTGTCAAGTGGATTCTGTTGCTTCTGCAGACCACCCCCTGGTGGACACTTGACGAAAAGATTTCTTTTTTGATAACCACAGTTTTTAAAACTACATTGCATGGACTTTGTTTTTCTCAGACCACGGGTTGCTGTTTGTTGTGTACAAACAGTCAACTAAGAGGCACTCTTCAGTTTTAAGCAATGACTTGTGTATTTTTAGATCTTTTAGAAAAACACCTACAAGCTAAGAAAAATAAGAATTTGTTTGCAAATTGGTTGAAACTTTCATACTTTAGAGTCCACATTAACAGATCTTTGTTAATGCATCATTTTTCACTGTCACTTATACTTTTGCCACGATAATAGCTGAGTCACTTTAATGTCTTTCTCTTGAACACATGTATAAGTATATTGGCAGGATTTATTGTAATAACCAACAATCACACATCCTTCCATAGGAAAAAGAAAATTATGATGAAGCTCAAAGATGCATTGTCCTATGAAATTAATGCTTCATTTTTGCAAACACTGCTCAAGTTGTTCTCTTTTTGCTGTGCAGAGGCAGCTGAAGGAAAAGCAGTGGTAGACCAAGTGATGACTTCAGTGAAAGGAGGGACAGTGGCAGCTGCAGCTGGCATGAGAGCTAAATTGAATAAAGACGGAGTAATGGACCTGGCCACCTATCAGAACTGGGCCAAGACTATTGCTGATGTCCCGGCACTGATCAACAGCGAGGTAGATGGTTTGTTCACATGAATATCAAGTAATAATGCTGGATGTTCAAATGAAACATGAAGTTTTTCAAACCTCCACATATGTTGTAGAAATCCTTGAATCAGTCTGTGAACTTAAACACTCTATTCTAGACATAGCACTAGATCTGGAGAGTTGCTGAAATAATGAGATCAATACATAAGCACATTGAAGGTGTGGGCCTCAAACACCAAGGTCGGCCCATAGCTCTTCCCCTGACAGGCGCTCTGGCATTGGCCTCTAGCTCAATATTTTAATGATGTTTCTTTTTGTTTGTTGCTTTGCAGCCAGAGCCGATCTATCATTTAGTCCCAGTAGAAATGCCAGATGCCAACACCAGGACAGCCAACCTGAAGAAGGCCACAGCAGACTATGAGGCCGAGTACAGTGTGTGCAAGTGTAAACCATGTCACAACGGAGCCACTCTGACTTTGCTGGATGGAAAGTGTATGTGTCTGTGCACTAACCTGTTTGACGGCTTGGCCTGTCAGAATTATAAAGGGGATAAATCTAAAACCCGAGGTAAGACTCCAAATAGATCCATTGACAGATTTGTTAACAAGGTTTTTTTTGTAGTGGCCTAAACTTTTGGACAATCTTTTGCAGTTGAAAGACCCGTGGTTGCTCAGGAGGGAAACTGGGCATGCTGGTCCGACTGGTCGACCTGTAGCGGAGGGAAACACACCAGGACACGCTCCTGTAACACAATGGGTCTGTCTGGAGCTACATGCAATGGAGCCAGCAGCAGCGAGGAGCACTGTTGAGCAGACTAGACACCTGCAATAAGAAACAGAACATCCAACATCTCATCAAAGGTTTATCTAAAATTGTGCCAAAGAGAACAGAGCCCCCATGAGGCCAGTTATGGATAATACAGCTCATAAAGTTACAAGGTTTCTTAAAATTCAGATTTGTTACATTTAGCTGTAAATATGTGAGCCTGATCTCCCCGAAGCTTAAACCTAAACGAAACTTTAAAAAACCACAAATGTAACTTCGTATTTCTAATAAAGCTTTTTCATTCCCCTGACTTTCCCTTTTTTCTGATCATGTTTATGTTGTAGCTTGATAATTCTGCTGCCATTTTACAGTGGGATCAGGAACAGAAGTCACACTGGAATCAAAGACACAGGCTGTTTACTGTAAAGACTTCCTTCTCCTTCAGCTGCAGCTTAAAGTGCTTCAGAATGAAAGGGAGATGAGAAACTGACAGCAGAATTTAAAAATATGTTTAATAAATCAGAATGAGAAATTAAATTCTATGTAGTGGAATATTACAAAAAGTCATCAATACCTTAAAATATGTTTTGAAAAAAAAAAAAAAAAAAGTTTATCAAAACTTGGAAAATAGCAGATCTTCTCAAGACTTACTGAAATATCAAGATCACACAAAGCTCCTTTAACTGGGCCATGGGCCTCAAACACCAAGGTTTGTCCATAGCTGTCCACCTCTGACAGGCCTCCAAAAGGCTGGCCAATCAGAGGGAAGGGAGTTTTTGGAGCGCAGAGTCTTAAAGAGACAGCAGCCAAAACAAAGTGTTTCAGACAGAAACTGAAGTTAAAGTTTTCTTAAACAACAATGAGGAAAAAAAGGGATCTGTATGCTATAAATCATGTAAAGATACTAAAAAGGCACCAGAGAGGCATAAAAAGACTTTAGATATAGGATGATACCCCCTCTTTAATAGTGCTTTACTTTATAAAATAATGAGAGAAAAACTGTGGGTGCTTTCTATACAGCGCACTTTGCACATTAAAGGGGACAATCTTTTCTTGAGGCACCATCTTCTTGATAGGATACAGCAGCATAATATCATATACCTACATCTGCATTTAAACAAGGAGGTTGTTTCACTAATATTTGGGCCACAGCCACTTTAAGATGGTGAACATTGACTAAACACTGAATTTTACAGTAAGTATCATAACTTAGTTTTTCATTGCTTTGATACAATTAATTAGAGCAAAGTCTCTGTCAAAAAGGATTTTTTTTTCATGCACCCCATTTGGTTTGCAAAAAACCCACTGCATTTTCTGTGTAATCATTAATCAAACTACATTTTTATCCCAGAGAACTTTGACTTTTTGGCCACAAATAGCTCTGTGTTTTTCCGCCCTCGCTCTCTTAAAATAGTGTCAGGCTGAAGTATGTATTAATGGGCAGATAACTCATTTTTTAAAAGCACAAACACATTCCTGCAGGCCGCGCTGTGTTAACCAGAACCAGATGAGTGTGAGCAGGACGGAGAGGGAGCTGACACACAGGAGGTTTAAGGTGACGGACATTATTTGCATCAGTATTTGTCATTATGAACATGTTAAATTACAGTCCTCACATTTTTTAAAGATTGTGCAAGTTTTGCATAATTTAATTTTACACCCCCTAAAATGCTTTAACTTTGATCTTTCTGTGATCAAAATGTTTCATTTAGGTTAAAAATAACTGTGGGAAATCTTAACAAAAGAGACCCAGAAACCGAGGACATGTCATATTCTGATGCTAACATGATCATTTTAATGAATCCCATAAGGGTTTTCTTTGCCTTTAGAGCCTCAAGTGGACACTTGAGGAACTGCAGGTTTGCACACATGCTGTATACTTTCAGCACAAGGGGTTAGCAGCTGATTAGGACTGGTTATTCACAAATAACTCTTAACTTTAGCTTATTCTAAATGCTTATTGGTTGTCTGAGAATAGAACTTTCAGCTTTCTGATGAGACTTTTACTCCTACAACATCTAGAATAGTTGCAGTAATTTTATTATTGCCGTAAACATTCATACTATTGGTGGCTTTGGCTTTGGGAACAAAGACTTGTAGTCAATGAAGCACCACTCACCTTTTCAGTGGTCCAGTTGCATTTTCAAGAATATAACTTAAGAATTGCAATACTCCTGCTGCTTTTTTTTTTTTTTTTTTAGCATGTGGAGCATCATTCCTCTTTACAGAAAGGTCAAAAAGGGAAAAGTGCCTGACTTGTGTTCCAATATATGACTTCTCCCAAGTCAAAAAGACATAACCCAAGACAAGACAAAACATTGTTGTTTAGCATGAATCTTAAAATGCAAAAGAGAAAATTTAATTTCCGATTAGTAATGTTCTTTTGCATTCAATTTTTTTTACAATCGTGACTCATATCTGACATTTCCTTGACATTCCAATTACATGTTTGGGCTCCGTCCTCGCAAGGTTATACAAAAAATTTCACAAAAGTCAAAGTGTTGGAAAAAAAAATGAGAGGAAAATGCATCAGACCTTAAACCGGAAACTTGTTCAGAAAATACTTAATCATCCATTGAGTAGATGGATATTTTCAGAGACATTTGTTCAGGCAGGTATCTTTTGTACAAGAAGTGTAGTCACCCCCTGCTGTCCATTAGAAAGAATGTAGTCTGAAGCTCTAAGGATGTACTTTTTACCAGTTTCTCAGCTGCAACTGACTCCTACAATGGTTTTAATCTTTGCCACACTGTCTTCAAGCAGCTCTGCATGCTTAAATGCTGCATTAAAGGATGAAAAGACAGTAAGTCAGTCTGTATTTCTTGGATTAACATGTCAGATAAATGGAGATTTGCTCTCACTTTGAGTGCCTTTTATTTCCATGTTTGCTGATGGATTAGGACTCCATCGTTTCAGTGCAGCTGTGAAAGGAGATCCTCGTGCCAAAGGCCTTTATACAAACAGCAGGAGTGAATGGTGCTGCAGCAGCTTTGCACATTATTTAGGAATGTGCATCAACCTGTTAAAAAGGAAATTTAATCCTGATACTTCACCCGATGACTGGCATTTTTTATGCTTACTGTAAATACTTTGAGACCTAAGGGTAACCTGATCCAGATGTGAAATAATTTGAAACCTGATGAGATTTATTGTTCCATTAAAAGTTGTCTGAGCAGCTTGAGCCCCCCTGGTCTCCTTTTTATTACTTTCCTTCCTCTCGCAGTGAGCTTTCACTGAATATTGTCTCCCATAGATCCTAAAGATTATGTGTGTGTAAGTGCATGTATCTGTGTGTGTATGTGTGTGTGTGTGTGTGTGTGTGTGTGTGTGTGTGTGTGTGTGTGTAGTGGGGGGTGATGAATGCATACTTGAGAGGTAACCACTAGGGGTGGGACCCCCTGGCCTTTAGGATGTCAGCATAATGGAGTAAAACTTTGGGACCTTATTGAGCTCCAGGGAGACCCCATTCACCACGGACAGCAACCCAGCCTCAGACTATTATCTTAGGCCAAAATGTTTTGTTCTTTCCTGGGCCTTCAACAGAGCCGTTAGCACCAAATAATGAACCCCTGAGTATGGATAGACTGCCTGATTCTCCTTTTACATTTATTTACTTATATCTCAGCTGAAGTACAAGAGCATAAGAAAACATGACAAAGATGTTTCTTTGAAAAAAGCTTGAAACAAACTTCTTAAGGCGTGATTTCTTGAAGAAATAAAGCCTCTTAGTGGAGTTAATAAAGGATTTCAGTGTTGTTTTTATACCTTTACTTGAGTTATATAGCTTTATGAATCAGTCATTGAAAAGTTGCTGTTTTATGACGAGGTCATTTGGTTTCGATGTGTTAAAATCACTAACCACCAAAAAAAAAAGGGGGGGGGCATCTTTTTTCCATCACCAACATTCTGATGAGGATGACTGGAAATACATCAAAATGAACATGACGAAAACCAAACAAAATCAAAAAACCATCTTACATGAGGCATGTTCAGTCATAATATCACATATTTGACTTATAATTTCCTAAAATAACAGCTTGAAAAGAACATTTTACAGTGAATGAATTCAGTACAGAGATCATCATAGCAAAATTTAAAGTTAGAAACTTTCAGCCGTGTCAAAAATTGAGATGCTTTTAAAAATGTTCCTGCATAATTCACAGAAAAAGCCCAGCGACAAGCATGTATTTAACTTTATTAAACCTTAACTCCACTCCCGCACTCCTTAATGCTGCTCCAGTTTCTCACAGGCTGAAATAATGAGTTCTGGGTTTCAAAATGTGAGCCTTTGTCGTCCCCTCTCATAAACATATAGTCCTCACTTTAAATGAAAAAGAGGTAAGGGATATTTTTAACAACAAAAGCCTTTGCAGGGTGTGAAAGGAACCCCCCCTCATCCTCCTAAACGCCTCGACACAGTTGGAGTTTGCCCCCTCCCCACTTCCCCGGGTCACTAAAGGCATTGAAGTTTTAAGGGGCTGCCACGGCAGATTACTCCACACAGCTGTCCCAGCACCGTGGAAATGAAGTTATGCCCCTTGTCAGCTATGTTTTGTGTCCCCCCCTCCTCCCGAGCTCTCACACTTCACAGCCCTGCTCTGTGGCCAGGCTGCAGGGGGGATCAGGGGAGGTAACCGGAGGACAATTCCTATCCAGCCATGGCAGAGAGAGCAGATCTGATTGGTTGATGAACTATTCCTTCTTTGCATCATTATTCAGAGAGGCCTGAAATCCCCTGACATTCAACCCAGCACAGCCCCTTCCCCCATGAACCCTCAATCATAAATCAACCCCTCCTCCACCTTTCCCACCTCTCTTAAAGCTCGGGGTGCTACTCCCCTCAAGTCCAACCCCCCAAACCTATGATTACTGAGGGTCACCAAGGTTTACTGCCTCAGTTTGCTTTCATTAAGTTTGTTTATCTTTGACTGAAGCTGAACAGAAAGCAGCTAAAGACGTGATAACTTTTAGAAAAACACAATCCAACCATCGATATCAGAGTCAAACTCATTCAGTCCAACCAGCCTCTAAGTGCCACTGTCTTACTGCTGTTTGACCTGTTTGAATATCTGTATCGACTTGATTGAACATCATCTCCTTCTCTTTTTCTCACCTTTTCTGTTTTTCACTAATCTGCATCACATGTTGTATGGTCTCATAAATAAGATACAGATATTTTTATTCTTATAGCAGTACAATGTAGCTTGATAGTTTCCTCTTCTATAATGTTTCAACACTCAACAGCCTGAATTTATAGGCAGAGAACAGATAATTAAGAGCTGTGCAGTGTCGCAGTATTTAAAGTGATAATGGTTGTGATGATGATGATGATAATTATGATGATGATGCCAATGTAATGTTGATCTCCAGTGTCAGTAAGTCAAACTGTCTGCACAGTTTACTGTGTGCATCAATGTCTAATGTTTAACTTAAATGTTTAGAGCCAACTGAACTGCATTTTATACCTCTCAAGTTTGCTGTGGCTTTAGTTGAAACATCACTTTTGGTAGATTTATAATGCTGCATCAGAATCTATCTGAGCAAGCTGTTGATTTATTTATAAATTTAGGATATTTTTTGTTTCGTTTTGTTTTGCTATTTTGTGTCAACTGATTATGGCATGAAAATAAAATCATGGAGTAGTTCAATCCCCCTACAATGAGGGACACAACAAGGTACTTTTCTTGTTCTTTGGAACAAACTTAACTTTGTTTCATCACCTGTTGCATCACAACAAAAGGGTTTGATTTTCAGGCTTGCTGTACGCAGTAAGAATTTTTTTTTTTTTTTTTTTTTAACTTTTGTTTGTCAAGAATTTCATTTAGCATAAAAGTAACAATACTCGCACTTGTGACTTCTCATTCAAAGGAACAATATGTGCATTACCAAGAAAAAATAAGTTATAAAATAAAAATTTATGAATGAAAATCAAATGATAACTAACTAAAATAAAATGTATATGTAAACATACACATAAACAAGTACAAATATATACATAATAATACAAAATCATATATAAAGACATAAACACAGATTCACACTAACAATGATAATGAAAAAATAAAACATAATAGACTAAAATATATAAATATATAGTAAAATACAATGAATGATCAGTGACAGGTCAACCCAGTTTAGAGGGATGAATAAACTGCAAAGCGGTCTGTGGGACTTGAGTTACTGCACGCATCCCCCAAGTTCAACCTCATACACCAATAAGAGCAGGACATAATAAAGGAACATATAAAAATGATCAATATACATACTTTATAGTCCAATACACAAACATCTATACATGAGCATCATTCTGGAGCTGCAGGGAAGTGTAGACGCTGCAGTTCGCATTTCCAAAAACATGCTTAAATCAGGATGATCAGTCACACTGGCCATGCTTACGCACACTTCAAGTTTAAAGTGTTAGAGGGCTGTGTCTGTCCTAAAAAACTTAACATGAGCCAAAACAGTAACAAAAGTTGCAATAATGTACTCTGTGCTCTCCACTGAGCAGACTCTGATAACCACAGACACTCCATAATGACATAGGAGGGCCATGTGTGTGTTGGCAATCCTGCTTGAGTCTGGTTCAGATTGGAGTGGTGTGACCATGAGCTGTCCTGCAGCTGCCCTCCCTTGTGGCCAAATTGTTGGAAAACACACACTTAAGTGCCCTCTTGGGTGGTGAAACGGTGTGGTACAATGAACTGTTGGGAGGTGAAAATGCACACTAAAATGCCTTCTTGAGAGGTAAAAACATTCTTTATATTCTTTTACCCCTGCACCTCAAAAAGTCTGTGCACGCCACTGTGTAAAGAGTTGTTTCTATATTTGTTTGCTCTGATAGGTTCACAGTTCGACCAGGGTGCACCTCGTTTTGCATTCAATGACAGCTCGTGAAGGCTCTACACTTGAGATAAGTGCTCATACTCTGACAAAGGGTCAGAAAACACTGAGTGTCTCCCTGAGGACTGGATGCTTACAGACTGACTGAAGGGGGAAGACGTTACTCCTCTCTAACCTCCATGGCAGTCTGAACTAAACAAGTGGATGGATGGACACTTGAAAAGAGACGAGAGCTAGTGACAAAGCTCTTTCAAAAAGCCTTTTTCAGGGGAAACAGCAGCTGATTGCTGCCATTTAAACCATGAAAACAACAGCTTTGAGATCTACAGCTGTTTCAGCTCAAAGAGGGAACCTGTTGATTGTCGACTTTCAGCAGGATGTGTCCTTCTATAACTGCTTGTGACTATCACTGAATGCTTATCTGATGAGGAGGTTATGACATGCATGACTATGTATACAAAGTTGGATGTGTTCAGGAGGACTTCTTCTGTGTTTGGATGACCGTTATAAACTGGATATCCACTTACATGTTCAGCTGAAGGTCTCCAGTTTACAGGGTCACTCTTTAAACTGTAACACCAGGAGCTGACAGAG
Source organism: Thalassoma bifasciatum (assembly GCA_008086565.1). Lineage (NCBI taxonomy): Eukaryota > Metazoa > Chordata > Actinopteri > Labriformes > Labridae > Thalassoma > Thalassoma bifasciatum. Next base: position 30,980 of record RPOG01001927.1, read on the forward strand.
ACACAATCACACTATCAGGCTCAAAGAAGAACATAGTTCAGGAGTTACGAAACTATAGCCCCTTTTACATGAGGACACTTCATGGAGTTTCACTCTAAAACAACCTAAGACACTGAGGAATAAAATCAGTGTTCACATGGAAATGCTGAGGGACTTAAAACGCATGTGCACAGTGTGCATGTCAGGCCTGTAGATGGCGATATAACTGTAGGGGCCGTATACACAACAACAGCATAGAGGCTGAAGAAGAGGTGAGCTGATCATCTGGAGTTTATACTAAAACTTTTTTTGACAGCAGAAAAAGTGCAAAAAATGCAAATTTTTTTCGAAGGCAGTCAGCAGATTCAGCAGCAGATGAACGAAACGGTTGGTCGTTGTAGTTGTTGTTTTTTCAGTTCACGCTTAGCACAGTGGAGGTTTACTGCACATGCACAAAGCTGAGGCTGACATCAGCGTTTCCTCTGTAAACACCAGCCTCGTGTTTACTCAAGAACACTGGAAAAGGCGTTTCAGAAAAAAATCCACCCTTGAGAGCGTTTTCAAGTTGGAGTTTTAGGTCAGTTTAAACGCCATTTCTGTGTAAAAGGGGGCTGAAACGCAACAATACTTTTGGGTTTCATCCTAAAGCCGTAGTTGTGGGCCTAAGTCACACATCACATCACAGCTGGGGGTCTTCTTATTGGGGAAATAAAAACACTGAGGCTGTTCCACCAATCAGAAATGTTCAGTTTCGTAGACTCCACCCACAAAGTTCATGGACCTCAATTACCCAAACACCAAATTTAGATGCTAGTTCCTCTGATCAAAAGGTAACTTTTGATTTTAAATGTGCAGAGGGGTCTCTCTGCGAAAGAGATGGGAGGAAGGCTAAACTTTAGCATCTTGTAAATATGCCATCATAAAATCCCCCTCTAGATCCTTCTTCCTTTACTATAAGCACTAAAATTAAGCACTGTCAGGAGAATAATTGGTACATTCCACCTGCAGCCAGGGAGTAATACAGAGGAGGATACAGGAATAAAAACCAAGAACACTCACTAAATGAACATAGTCAAACCAACATGAGGCTGTGTTTGTTTTCAGTGTAGCCTAGAGGACAGAGGGCGCAGGGCGGGGCAGAGCAGAGGTCAGCCAACCAACACTTTGAGTTATGATGAGGTAATTTTAATGATGTTCTGCTCCCCGCACCAAAAGCCCCGGTCGCCTCTTTTCTGTTTCAGCATGAGAAAAAAAACACAACATTCCCATTTTCCTCTGCTGCCAAAAGTTAATTGAAAACATTTCAGGGAAAAGTATAGTCTGGGGCCCCCATATGATCCTCATCTCTTCAGTCTCCCCAACAATAATAAAAAGGCATTACTATTATTAATGGTTGGAAAAGGGGCTGGTTCTCTTAAAGCGACAGTGCAAGTTTTCCTCATAACAAAGACTCAGAAATGCCTTTACCAGGATGCTTTGTTAGTTTTTCTCTAGCTCTCACTGCCACTGTGGGTGTGATAACTTGGGTCTGTATTTCTCTGACTGTTTAAACACAAATGTTGGTTTATGATTTTTGACTTTTATTGGATAATTGAGTGCCAAAGTATGCTCTCATTTTGACTTCCCTCCCTTGCATGAATGAATCTATGTGCACAGAGGTTCCCAGCAGGGCTTAAACCGAGCAATAAAAGCTGAATGTTCTCACATAACTCCTCCATCTCCCTCTCAGATAGCTGTCTCCTCCTGCTCCCCCACTCCCTGAAAAGAGGTGACAGCCAGGAAAAGGAGTGAATGAAGTGCCCCCACATTGTGCCGCCGCACTATTGTGTGTTTTGGATCTCCATAACAGAGGTGCCACTCGACTTCTCCTCCAATCAATGCGACGCAGGGCCCATCTCTTTCTCCACTGAAAAGCAACATGGCTGCCATCAATGGTTTCAAGACCTATTATCACAAGTGCAGGAGGGGACACTTGTCTTCAGTGAGTGCACAGAGCTGACAAACTCACAGCACCGCATTTAAACTGACACATGTATGTGGCATCTTTGCTTCTAGAGACACTTAAACAAATATTAAACAAAGATCTCTTATTTAACTCACTTAAAACGTGCATATGGCCTCTTTCTGTATTATTTTAGGAAATTTACCCCCAAACAAAGCAGCTCAGAGAGAAAGAGAGGAGCTGTGGCAGTGGATCACTCTGGGGAAAAGTGGTGGTGTATTATTTTTACTGCTAAATTTCAGCAATTTAATGAACTTTGATTTATACCAGTTGCATGTGACCGCACAACATCCAGCCTCACCTGGACAGCAGACAGCACATTTCTTAAAGTAGCTCTGAGGACTTTCTGGGAAAGTTAAAAATGGTAAAGACTCTGCTTCCCATAAGGCCTTGCACCACACGCTCTTCATGAACATGCGTATGTTTTGTTTTGGTTTTCTGATTTTTAACACTACTTTTCTTTGTTCAAGATAACTTTTACTGGATACATCACAACAAAGTATTTATTTATCAACAGTTATGTAGTGCTGTTGTTTGAAATGTGACAACAAGCAAATTTTGTAAGTTTGTACAGTAGTTTGGTTTAGCCGGCTACATTGAGCACTACTCACAGCCTGGTGCTCTGAGACATATCTGTGACATGTTACGTGAGAGAGCTCTGGTTATGTCCTACCAGGGCTCATCTACCAAGCAGAGCAAACAGAACCTGGCTCTTCATTTCATTGATAGACTCTCAGTTTTTAACAAATCACTGCAGTATAATTGTTGCATGGTTGGAATGAACATTATCACAAACAGCTTGACCTGTGATTCACATTTAGCTCTTGTTTTATCCTTTAACTCGTGCTCTATCATTCTCCCTTCTAACTTTATTCTGCTCTGTTTCTGTCGGACAGTCCCGCTCCTGTTTCCACCATTACTATTAAATAGATCACAAACATCATTTTCAGCAGAGAAAAACACAGATGCCTCTTATCACTGCTAAACTTTGTCAGCCAGGGTGGGGTTGTCATAGAGGCTTCAACATGCTGTAATTTAATCCAGTCCAATAAATCAAGCTGAGAAGTAGCATTTAGAAATAACCTATTTTAGCTCCATTGATCTCATTTTAAGTTGTGGATTATGATCAGACACATGTGTAGAGACAAGACATTTTCAAAATTACTTACAGTCCCTTTAATTAAGACAAAAAAGAAGAAGAAATGCTTAATCAGTAAAACCCCTTTGAGGAAATTTAACTTTTTAACTGGAATGAATCATGCTATACACACACACGCTTTCACAAACAGAGATTATTGCACCCAGAAAGAGAAGGATCTGCACACACCTGCAGTTGGGGGGTACAGTGCCTTGCTCAAGGAAAATAGGTTGACACCTTTCCTGCTTTCAGCCCAATATCCAATATTTTGGCCCTGAACCAGCAACCCTACACTTGCCAAGCCAAGTCAGATGAACAGAGCCACTGCTGCCCTAATGGGTGCCATTCTCCAATTAAAATCTACATTTCAAATCATAATTATGAATATTATGAGCACAGATTTATTTGTGGTCTAATGTTGCAACATGTTACAAAGTAAATCAACAGCCTGTTAATAAACACAGATGGCTAACGTAGCTCATGAGGAAATCTGGAAATGTCCCTGTGTACCAGAAAAACATGACATGCTCTCAACACAGCTCCAAATGTGGAGACCAGGAGTGAATCAGTTCCGTAATAAGAAATAATTAACGCATTCTGAAAAGTCAAGCGCTTCCTTCTTCTCATCTGTATTCAGCTTTGATGACAGCAAATTACCACTGCAGTGTAAACAGAAACTCAAAGCTGCTTATTTTCAGCAGTGAGCGTTTGTCAGTCACAGAAAACGTTACAGATACACTGCAAAAACGGAAATCTTAGCAAGTCATTATGTCTTATTTGTTGTAAAAATTGTCTTATTGTTCTTAATTTGAGCCACATTCACCAGACCAGGTCATAAAACTGTCTTATTTCAAGTTTTTTTAAGACAAAAATGAGGTGTACATTGCTTGTAACAAGTCAAAAAAATCTGCCAATGGGATAAGAGGAATTCGCCCGCGGAGTTTCTTGAAATTAGAAAGACGTCTTAAAACAAGCATCTTTTATTTTATCCCATTGGACATTTTGCGATTTAATCTCATTTGCAATTAATAGCCCAGCCCAAGGAAAGAGCCACACAACTTCCAGTGAATCACTTTAAAAACTCTTTTTATTTGATGTACATTCAGAGGATTGTGTTCCTAATGGGAGCTTCATGTCTCCATCACCCAACCACACTAACATTTGTTCCTTCATTCTGTCTTTGTAAAGACTTTAGACAAACAAACACATGGCTGAACATAAACACACTGATGAGTGCTTTTCTTGACCCTAATGTGCTGTGAATCCCCTGATATAGAGTTTGCCCTCTGTCGTCTGTCTGCAAAGTGACCAAGAATTAACACTTCATACTTTACACAAACATCTGTGTTCATAGGGTCGAGTGTGTCACTCTTTAGAGTGATCTGGTTTCGGGCGTGTTATTTTTTAATGCTCTGGGAACTTCAGCACGTTTCAAAGGCTTAGAGAAACTTTGGTTTGTAATGAGGGGGTTGTGGAAGACGCCTGAGTACAGCTGGTGGAAGAAACAGCTCTGCTTTCACAGCATGGTCACATTATGGTGAATGAAAAACAGACTTTTAGGCACTTTGAATATTTTTCCTTCTTCTGAAACCTTTAGGTAGTAAAACAGAGGAACTCATCTACAGGTACAGTGCAAATCTCATCTCTTTTAAACAAATACTTTTACAAAAACGTGCTTTTCATTCAATATACTGTACAATTTAACTTTATATAGCTGCTATATACAAAAATAGACCCCTGTGGCATCTCCAGATGGCTCTGATTTAGAAAACAAAACTGACATATGAAAAAAAGGCAACAGATGATACTGATCTGATGCTCAAACCGTCATGTTTATAGAACGCTGACGTGAATTCGAGAGAATCCGTTGGAAAAAAAGGGGAGAAGACTATGATTGAGAACGATCCAGATGTGATTTGCAAGCGTCTGCACATTCCCTCAGTTTTTCCAGTATAAGGTCAATTTCAGTTGTTTCCCAAAGTTTTTCAATCATCCAGGAAACACTGAACTTGATCTGACTGAAGCAACTAGAATCTATAGAGTTGCTTTTGTGGGATCAAGCTCAGAGTGACAACACGAGTATTTTAGTTTTTCAGATTGTTAAAAATATGGTTTTATATCTAGTTAACAGAAAAAAACTGAGGATGAACTAAACTCTGTTAAGAAGTGTGTTTACTTGAGAAAGTGATGAAATAAGCCAATATCTTTAAGAAACTACAGCTTATGTCATAAAAAACAGAGTGAATAAAATTAATCCAAGAATGTCCATTTTGGGCTTCCATAGAGTGATGTCAAATCAAATTGTAACTTACTTTCTGACTGCAGAAAACATGAGAAATGATCTCAGATAAAGGCATAGAGAGATTTTCTTGCACAATATGCGTAAATATGTTCAGATCAGTTGTGCAAATCAAACTAAAAAGCCCAAATTTGAGTTGAAGACAGGTTCTTGTGTGATTTCTAATAGCTCTCTTTTAACTTCTTGAGACTCAAACTTTAACTGTTGTGCTTTTTTTGCTATTTGGAATCAGTGAAACCCAAGAAGTACAAGGATTAAACTTGTACTTTGGACAGAAAGTTAGGCTCATTAGTGTTATGAGTTCATTATCAGTCATTAGTGTGATTGCAGATAAATCACCTCTTGTTTTTTTGTCACTACAATGGATGTAAAGTTGTGATATCACTTAAAGATGATGTGGGAAGTGTCCCTAAATGTGGCTGAAAGGTTAAAGTTTTAAAAAGTGGAGTATCATGGGTCTGAGAGGCAGAAATATGATGACCCCATATATTGGGAGTGAAATGTAGATTTCAAAAGCAACACATACAACTAATCTGATCCTCAAATATAAGTTTGGGGATACAAAGTCAGATAACTGAGTGATTTTTGTGCAGATCAGTTGCAAAAAGTTGGATTTAAAGGCCTAAAAGTGCAACTTAAGTTTAAATCCTGATATGTGTCGCTAACACAAAAATAAATCTGATGCTCAGAGCTGATGTTTACATGATGTTAGTGTCAATTTGTGCAGACTGTTGCAGGGAATCACACACAAAAAGCCCAGATTCAACTCAATGACGGATGATTTGGTTGCTGTAGAAGGTAAATAACTGGAATATTAACCCCAAAAGCAGCAGTTTCTTCGATAATAGACTTAAAAAGCGAAAGCACTTGTTTTTCTGAGCACTCAAAGGAAATATTAATGATTCTAACGTGGTAACTGCAGCTTGGCAGCAGAAAGATGCGTTCAGGGGCCCAAACTGATGGTTTAAGTTAAATCTGATGACTCTTGCTGCGCTCACAGGCATCAGCTTCATATCAACCTACTTAAAACCAAAATGGAGGTGAGGAAAGTCCACGCAGTCTGTGAAAGTAAAGAGTCACTTGAGTTCTCCACGTACTGATAATCCTCCTGGTCGATGTAATCATCCTCTGAATCCTCCTCAGAGTCTGAGAATCCGCTTCCCGCGAATCTGTCTCCGGAGTCGGAGCAGAAAGTCTTCATGCTGACTTTGATGTACTCACAAATGTTCCTGTCCGTGCCATCACAGACACACGTGTCCAGCTGCTGCGCTTTGGGGATGGAGCGCATGTTTGCTATCACTCTCCTGCACCCATCAGAGCACCTTTCCCCTCCGAAGAGTTTCCTGCAGTGGAACAAATAATCCCTCATGGCAGCGCTGCAGGGCTGGTCCGCCTCACACTGCCTCCGGGCCTCCGTGCAGCCCATGGTGCTGGTCTTCGGGAGGCATGGCTCGATGGCTTGTTTGGTGCTCCTGCAGACTGGATCCATAGCGCAGTCGCAGTCCTCCAAACCCGGTCCACTCTGAGTTAAGTTGAGCTGGATCAGAGAGGATATGCAGTGGCTGGGACACTTTCTGCGCTCCCCGGTGATGACGGACGCGCAGGCGTACAGGTACTGATCGTAGGCGTAGTGGCACTCCGGCTCCCCGTGGCACTTCAGGATGGCTTTCCAGCACACCAGCCTGTGATTGTGGTTCGGAGCCCCGATACAAGAACCAATGATCAGGATCAATACACTGTATACCAGAACCACAACACGCTCCATCAATTTGGCACGATTTGCCATTTCCGGGAAGAATAAGTCTCCAAAACGTTGGAATTCATCAGGACTCTGAAAAGTTTCTCCTTATCATGTCATGGTTTGTGAATCAGAGTCTTTACGGCACCGCAAAGTACAAACCGGCTCACTTTGGATAACCATCATGTGTGAATCATATAAAGTTGCAGTTACAGCGCTGATCAATAAAAAGTTTCCAGCTCAGCTCAGTCCCGGGTCGTTTCAAAAAGGTCCACATGAACACACTGTTCAACCCAAAGTCCCAAAATCAACTCAAACCTCAGAAGAAAAAAGTTCACTCAGAGTCCTCTCTCTGAATTGCGCGATAAATCCGTGTGCGTAAAAAGTCATCCGTCAGCCTCACGGTCATCTCGGATCCTCTCAGGCTGCAGCAACTTTCTGATGAGGTCTGCAGCGATGGTGCTGCTTAGGTTTCCGCAACAGCCACGTCTGATTGGTCCGCTAATCTGTTGTGGTTACGTCACGCGCAGGCAGTGACGCAAGCTGTTGTTTTTAAACCGAAGTGAGGGGGAACTTTCTTTCTCTGAATCCCCTCTTACTTCCACAAACTGCTTCCTAGATTTCCCGGAGTGCTCTCCGCAATGGTTCTAGTTATCTTGTGAAGAAAACAGGAACTTAGAGAATAATTTAATACACCAAAAGATTGTGTATCTAAAACCCCTTGGAACAATAGAACACGGGTTTAATTTGAATGAACTAGGTTTGATATAAAAAAGGGGGTATTATACTTAAAAATGATTAAAATAAGTTATAAAATCATGAAACTTGATGATAAATTGTTTCATGTAAATAGGATTAAAACTATATGAAAAAACTTAGTGCAGAAAAATGTTGATCCTTGCTTTTTGTTCTTATAATAAACATTGGTAAATGACTAAACTAAACTTGGGCAGTGTTTGGTTTGTAGTCAGTAGCTTTGTGTCTCTACATACAGAAATGGAAATGTTGATTATTCAGCAGGTATAACTGTGTTGATGACATATCCTGAATTGAAAGTCAGTGCTGAGTTGTGTTTGGTGCTCCTAATTATTCACAACTCCATGACAACAGTGATTTATTCCTCTTTGTGCTGAAAAAAAAAATAGTGTCTGTCTCAGACTTGGGGAACACTGACAGTTTTGGATGAGAGATCACCCTGATGAGCTGCTGGACCCCAATCATCGCTGACACTCTGACAGAGAGTGTGATAAACATCCTGTCCTGCAATCCAGACAACAATGTGTCAACATCAAAGCTCTGAGAGGAAGAAGAGCTGAATGAGGACAGACATGTCAACAGGAGTGTTTACACAGAAGTCCAGTTCACCTTGGGGCTTATGTTTAACTTCACCATTGATTGAAATGTATGTTTAATGTATGTTTGTGCTGCTCAAGAGAAACTGCAGTCATCAATGAATCAATTGTTAATTATATAGCGCTGATCATATGTAACAGGTGTTCTTTCAAGACACTTCCCAATAGCATTAATAGGTCTAGACTTGATAACCATAACAAAATTTTCTTGTACATACAGAGACCCTACATCAGGACAAGATAAGAAGTCTTATCTCATCTTAACCCATCATGAGGACAGCACTATGGGTTATTTTGCAAGTTACAATGGAGAGGAACAACTTCCCTTTAAAAATCTGGTGAAACTGTAAAAGCTGGAGTCTGGCAAGTCTACAACAGCAATGATCTAGAGGAACCGACAAGACAAACTCAGAGACTCCCAGAAAGATCCATGGTTAATAACTTAACTGGTCTTAAGATTAAAAGTTAGACGGAGGAGAACAGGAAACAAAAGCTTTGTGTTTTAGTTTATCAACAGTTTAAACCTGACTTTCACCTGACAGGGAAGTTTTAAGTCTTCTCCTAAAAAAAGTTGCAATTTCAGTTATAACCTTGGAAATATCACACATCTTGCAATAAGACCTGTCAGTAATGAAGAACACTTTCTTCTGAAGATACTGGGGTGATGCTGCCACCCTGCTGTGACAAATGACAGCTGTTGTAACACATGCAGAGCTGCTGTTTCACATTTTTACACCATGAAATATATCAGCCATGGCTGTGATTCTGCACAACAATGGAGACATAAAGACTGAGAAATCTTAATTTCAGGATGTGTGGCCCAAAACGTAGAAAGGGGTGAAAGAGGAAACACATTTAGCTCATTATTACAGCCCATTCCAAGTTATTTCCTGTCATTAATGGTGTGAAATGGTCATAACCCCGTGCTTAACCTTTGGTAAAGTGTTGAGCCTGTTTTTTCACAATAACACTTCTTGAGGAAAACAGTCTGTGTAGAAAAAAACTGTAAACACCATCAGATGGGACCCACTGAGGCCTTTAAGTCAGCCCAAGAAGGAACAGAAGCCAAAACCTCTCAGTTATTCAGACCACTTTGTTCTCCTGACCCTGTCACTTCACCACACCATGACCACAAAGATCTGGCAGCTCTCAGGGGCCCCTCGGCCCCCCTGATTCCAATTAGAAAGATTAGAGAGGAGTCAAGACAAGAGCAGGGGAGTTTCTTAACCAAACGAGCCACACTCACCTCACCCCTCCTCCCTCACCTCGTCCAGCTGGCATACCAGAGCAACAGGGCGACGGCAGGCTCACTTCAGGGCGACATCAAAGAAGTTAGAGACGACCAAATGAGAGCTGCTCAAGGGTCTCTATTAACTGTAAGGACCATGACATGAGACCAGATCAACAGACTCAAGACAGTACTTAGAGCCAGAATACTCAATAACCCTCTGACTGTCATTTAATTTCTTAGGGGCCGTTTCGCACGAGAACAGATTTAGGGTGCAATGCAAAAGTAGTGTGTAAACAGTGGTTCAGCCGACCTAAATCACTGACCTTTGAAAACAGCCTCCAAAGTGGAATTTTTCAGAAATGCCATTTCCACCATTTCTATGTAAACACCAAGCTGGCATTTGAGTGAAAATGCTGATGTCACGCTCAGCTCTGCGCATGCATATTAAACCTCCACTGTGCCAAACTCAAACCGAAGACAACAACAAAAGCAACCTACCATTTTGTTCTTGTGCTGCTGAATCTACCGACTGCCTTCTAACAACATGCACATTTATTGCACTATTTTTCGAATTAGAGAAAAAGTTTGCAGATCAATACTGAAATATGGATATTACCAATACCAGATCTTTATGCTCTAGTATGAATTCTCAAATCAAAATATCTATACTTTTGATACTTTTTTTTATCCAAAGTAATGTTTAAAATTAACAAGAACACATAAGAAACTAAACAATTGAGCTCTTTTTTGAATCATACACGTTTGGTGGGAACTACTTTTTCTTCTGCCTTGGTAAGTTCACAATGCATAATCACAGCAGCTCACTGCCCTGTCAGTCAGTCTGAAAACACAATATTTCAGCTCCTACATTTATCCAGGTGAGGTTCCCAGAGAATTTATCATTTTGAGTAAAATACATAGACAAGGTGTTGTTAGATTATGAAGGGAAATTGCAATAAAAAAGTCACTGTAAACTTTAAAAAATTATGGAACACATGGGAAAAAAAGACATTTTATTAACATTGGTCTTAGATCAGTATTGCCAACACTAGCCTAAATTCTATTCAGTATCAGATTGATAAGGGAATCAGCAGTATTGAACACCACTACTCTAAACCTTTGTTGTATATATGGCGCCTACAGTTATATCGCCATCTACAGTCCTGACATGTGTACTACAGCGTTTTAAGTCCCTCAGCGTTTCTGTGTAAACAGATTTTTTTTCCAGTGCTTTTTTTGCATTTAAGGGTGAAACGCTGTGAAGCATTGTCATTTAAACGGGGCCTTAAAGAGGGGGTATTGTATTTTATTTGTGCTCTTGGTTGCCACCACAGTATCATCCTTGCTTTTCTTTCACTGTTTCAGAAAACCCCTTTTCTCAGCCTTCATTTTAGCTGCTGTCTCTTTAAGGCTCAAACCCTCTCCTTTCTGATTGGCCAGTCCTCTAGGGGCCTGTTTTGGGCAGAGCTGTGGGGAAACCATGGTGTTTGAGGCCCACTCTTCAGACGTGTCATGGGTCAGTTTGGAGATCCTTGTGTGATGACATCATTTCAGTAGGTCTCATGAAGATTTGGTGCTTTTTCTAAAACAGAGTTTTGATTTCTACAACATATGAAAAAATTGAGGTTTGAAAATCTGTAATCATTTAGTCCAGACATCCAGCATCTCTACTTTTTATTCATGCTGCTGTGCAATACTGCTTGCTGTAAATTTACCAGGGAGATGATGAGAAAAAATTCCTGGTGAGGTCTTAGTGAAAGTTTGAGCTGTTTACGTTTACACATGGTGTCCATCCTGAGAGTTTCAGTCAGTTTCCAGGAGTTTTACACATTTGCGAATACAACTTCACATATATTTTACTTCTGAGGCCAGATTCCAGGGTGAAAGGGGTAGAAGGTATGTTAGTTTTAGGGTCTAACTTTAGTGCAAAGTTTTGGGTGTTTTAATCATGTGGAGGCACACTCTCCACAGCGTTATATTGGCTTATAACCTTCCTCTTCCAGGATCTGAAGCACACTCCCTGCCAACACTTTCACTTCACTGTTAAGAAGCACTTCATAACGCATAGCAGAGCACAAATCCCATCAGTGTTGGAGGGCAGCCAGATAAGAACAAGAGCCAGATTGAGTGGAGCCAGCAGCTCTGTGTGATGGAGCCAGCAGCTGCTGCTCTCCCCCAAACTGTACCTCTTCAATTACTTCAACACATCACTGTGATTCTTTCCTCTGAGAGCAAACTTCTCAGATTGTTTCAGTGAGAAATATAAGGCCACTTTTCTGGTGCAGTGTTGTCCGTTTACTCCAAACTGGTACCTCTAGATGTGCATCCTGTAGACGCGGTCGTTTATGGCGACTTGCATATAATAGAGTTTCCAGAATTGGAATGCGGTTCCTGGGAGTAGATTTGTAAATGCTCATGCAGAGACAGACGTGCTCTTCAGTTTGTCTCCACTGCTGTCAGAAGTCATTACACACAAGCGGCTACAAGCCACTGAACTTTGTATTCAAGTGTTTCCAAGCCCAGAGAGAGAGAGACAGGGAGAGGGAAGGGGAGGGAGGAGAGGGAGTCGATTTCTGAGGCTGCCAAGTGTTTTTCTGCCTGCATTTTTCCATTTTTCTGTCTCCTGGAAGACTCTCTGATGTCTGTCTGAGATATGCTCAACTCTCTTCATTCCTTCACATGAAAGAAAGAAAGATAGAAAGAAAGAAGCTCTCATGCTTTTGCTTAAAACACAAAAATGACCCCAAGGTTTCGTGAAGACCCGTGGCATAAATATGCAGCATTACTGTCATCTTTGATTTCGTTTTTACACATCCCTGTGGTAAGGTGTGCACCACAAAGATCAGACATGACATAAATCCTCTAGATCAAAGCTGTTATCACCACGTAACCGGCATAAATCTGGTCTACAGGTGGACATCTACAAATCTTCGTCATGAAATTCTGATTCACCTCAGCTGGAGTTTGTCTTCGGTGCTATGAGCTGTTAACTGAATCTTATTTGACAAGAAGGAAGGAACAGACTCAGACTTTTTTAACCATGCTGACTGTTAGCATGACTGTGTTCAACACAAGATGTTCGAGCACGGTACCAAATGTTCTGAAACTGAACGTTTCCCTCCAGGGAGGATGTAGAGAACATGACAGGAAAGGGATTTGACTTTGAAGTCAAAAAGTTCAAACATGGGTCATTCTGACTTTAAAGCGGCCAAACACACTCAGGATGTTACAATCATTTGGGACACACTACGATGTGAAGATAAACGGCTGTGTCGTTGTATTTGACTCCAATCTGAAAGACTTTCAGATTTCTTGGGTTAGTTTCAGTGAATTTTGGAAGATTCATATCCTGGTTGTTATTTATCACCTGTCTGCAGAAAAGCAGACAGGACTGTGAAATAGATCTGAAGTTCAACTCCAGTCAGAGAGGACGCCGCTGGTTTAGTCATCACAAAGAAGGAATTGAAATAATGCGCTGCAGCAGATTAATGATGTCTGCAGTAAAATCTGTCTCTCAGAACAATGGAAATCCTCCATAGCTGATGAGTTTCTCAGAGCAGAAACTCTCTGACACTGGTCAGGTGATAAGTCTGAGGTACAAAGACAGAAGGATGATGAACCACACATGTCCCTCCTCAAGAGGTAATATCAGTGAGGGTATCTGAGGAGACAGAGACACAAAGGCACATGAGAGCTTGATTGAAATGGCAACAAGTGAAGAATTGTTGCCACATTGAAGACTTAAACAAAGAACATGAGGAAAAAAACCTGCTCAGGAAATGAAGACAAAAGAAAAGTCTCATCCCAAAGCTGCTGTGATGGCACAGTTTGAAGTACCAAAGGAAAAGGGATGATCCAATTTTAGAAAAACCGAAGAAGAATTAAATGATCCAAAAACAGAAATTAAAATCAGTCACTAGAAAAACACCTATGTGGGTGAACTGACAAAGACAGGAGGAAACAGAGGATATAACACCCCTGGCAAAAAGTATGGAAAGACCAGCCATAAGGAATTTTTATTAAGGGGCTCTTTACGTGGAAACCCTTGGGTTAGGGTGAAATGCTGTGTAGGGTTGTCATGTTAATGGGGCCAAGTTGTAATTTTGTGCTACATGCCACAAAACTGAAGTCATGTACAAGGGCAACTTTTTATCTTTTTTATTTTTACAATCAAGCAGCGGAGGAAAACAATACAGGATCACTCCATAAATTTTCATTTCCAAAACGCCTGCATCAGACTAAATCTGCTCATTAGTCTGCATTTAAGGAGTGCTTGCACCTCGGAGGGCTGTCACAGCAAATGGATTGACATGGATCATGGCTCCATAATATGAGATGTCAATGAAAACAAAGAGAGGGATTGTCACACTTATTAAACAAAGTTAATCATCACAGAATGTGCCAAAAGATGTTGGCTGGTCACAGACAGCTGTACATAAAACCTGGATCAAGATTGGATACAAACAACATGGGAAGATTGTTAAAGGTGAGAATTCTGGTAGACCAAGGAAGACGTTTAAGTGTTAAGAAAGAAAACTTAAAGGAATGTCTTGAGATATAAAAATGAGGAACAAATGGGTGGAAACCAGAGCCAACGTCTATGACTAAACAATAAGAAACCACCTGAAGAGAATGATGTCTTGATACAGACAGGACAAATGAAAGCCATCATTAACACCTAAAGTGAAAAAACAAGGTTAGAATGGACCGAAGAAAAGCAGTCATGGACCTTGGATGACTGGGCACAAGTTATATTCAGTGATGGGGGTGATGATGCTGTAACTTTTGAGTTGATTATCTAGCGCTTGTATGTAATGTTTGTTTGTCAGCTGAATACAGATATAGTGCAACAGATGCACATTTTGTTGAGAGACAGTCTGTAGATCCAGAGTACAGCAAGACATGGTAGTTTGCTATTGTTACTGCTGTGTGTTTATTGTATCATACTGTTTTTTTGTGCACACACAAAGTGGAGCATGATGTCGGCATTTCCACTGAAAACTCTGCCTTGTCATTTACACGGCAACAGTAAAACAGAGTTTCTGAAAGATTCCACTCTGGGAGGCTATTTTCAAAAGTTTGCATTCCAGGTTGGCCAAAACTCTGTTTCAGTGTAAACGAGGGGCCAAAATGCAACAATACTTTTGCATTTTATCCCAAACCCATTATTGTATACGCAGCCCCTCAGAGGGCAGAGATCGACTTGTGTGTCATCTAGTTCGAAAACTCCAAAACTGACAAAATCTGATCAATGCTAACAGGCTAATTGTGGTGTTGCACTAAACATGAATGGCTGTTGTCTTCTTGAATAGTGTCATCTTCACTGAATGGCCTTTGCCTCTTTCTTTCTACCATCTACCAACACGTTACTGTTCTGATTTACACTGTCTTTCTAAGACTTCAGCTCTCGGTGGAAATGCAGACAACACAGGGCCACAAGGACATTTAATCTTGGTCAAAAAGCACCAAAAGATGCAAGATGACTTTTGAATTGCAAAAATATCATAAAAGATTGTTTTACTACAAGATGGAAAAAGGTGAAACTGCTTTTCTGCTTGAAGACTTTCATTGTATTCAGCAATAAGTAGTTTCAATGCAGACATGTAGCTCCTTTGAGTACAATCTGTTCTTCACTTGTCTCAGATTGTAGATTTTGTAATAAAACCAGCATGCCAAAGGGTTATATTGAACTAACATCATTTAGATCCATGAAAGTGTGGAAAAGTAGCACCTTGTCTGTCTCTTGCTCCGTTATCAGAATGCTTTGTGCAATGAGTTGGTCGTTGCTGCTTCAAGTATCTTCTAGGTACATGACTGTGGCACATCAGAAACCTTCCTCTAGACTGACAGTTCAGTGTCACAAAAAAGGTATTTCATACACTAAATTTTATTCAAGGAATGTGACATGTGTCAAATGCAAAGACATCCAAACACACACAGGAATGTAAATGTATCACAGTCATCCTTTAATAAAGCGTGTTGTGGTTTATCTGGTTGGAGAGGCCCGCAGTTGGTGGTTAAATTCCTTGCGGATATATTACGCTCATTGTCGACTTCAGTACGCTCATTTTCTGCGAGTGGGAGAAAAACTGACTCCAGTCTGGTGGTCAGGGCTGGGATCAGGCTGTCTTCAGTGACAGTAACCACATGCATGCCTTTTATCCAAACACACCGCCCTTTGTAAGGCACAGCAGCAGCAGCAGCAGAGGCAGCAGCGGTGGTCTGCTCCTGCTTTCCCATCCCTAACACCAAAGAATAAATCAAGATGATCTAAGTGGACGTTTTCCCACTTCCATAGACAAAGACCACAAAACACATGGTTACATCTGTATGAGAACCACGCTGAGTAAAGATAAACCTTTCTGCAGGGTCACTCTGTAAGGCGCTCAGAGATTTATTTTGTTCTTGCTGCTTCGCCAACGAGTTTGACGACATGGACGCTGAAAGGAAAGCAGTTATCAGGGGCTCAGGCGTCGTTTGTAGGAGCTGATGGACATTTAATAAAACCTGCTATCAGAGGTTGGCTTGATAAATGTGTGTGCAAGCATTAATGTTGCCTAGGAACAAAACTGTGGAGAAAACACTGCTCTTTTTATTGCTGCAGTCACATTTTCTCAGATCCAACTTGGCATTAATTCGCCCACATCAATCCAGGCTTCAATTTCTGTTTAGTAACAAAAGGAATTGCTTAAGAGAGAGAAGGGGGGAGTTTCCCCTTGTAGTAAGTTGACGTGTTTGAATCAAAGATATCCTGACGTACAATTTTGCCTTGTGATGGGAAACTACCAAGGAAACCTGTCTCTGTTTTCACTGTTCCCTCCAAAATAAGAGTATATCATGAGGCAGGGGTTTTATTCCAAAGTATCAAGTACAAATATGGGTCCCTTCCACAAATGTTGAGTCAGTATTTGGTTTTGCACTTAGCTTCAGTCAGGGTGGTCTGGGTTGCAGAGTTTATGTTGGATTTAAACACAAGCTCTCAGCGTCTGCTGACTGTCACCGCTCTGAGAGAAGCCATGCCGATCAGTTAAACAAGAGATGAGACGGTCCACCTAATGTGGAGTCTGATAGAGTTTATAGAAGCGCTTAATGGCACACAACCTTCCAGAGATAATCCTGTTTATGATGGATGTCATTGGCCGAGTACACATAAAGATAGCAGACAGTTTCATCTCTTTCTTATGAGTTTCTGAAGCCAACAAGAACACAGTCGGCTTTCTTTTTCTGTCAAACTTGGGACATATTGTTCAGACAGTGTCCTATAAACAGATTCCTTTAGAGATAAACATACTTCCTAGAAATAAAAGACAATGCATATTGTGGCAGAATTTGACCTTTCACATTGCTCATTGTTCTGTTGGGGTTAGGATTGTTTTTTTATAACTACAAGCCTGAAATGCTGGTCATATCCTGTGTTTGAACTGACATGATCTTTGAAATTGTGGCATAGTTTTGCAGTATTTTGATCCAAAAATTAGGATGAAATTGTTCTTCACCAACAAAGACATGGATTGCATTCCTTGGAGGCGGTTGGTGCTAGCTCTGCTAGTGGTAGCCACACACTGCAAACTAAACTGATACTGTTTAATAGCATTTATATAAATTGTGCTCAGCTTTTGATTGTTGTCTGAGCATTGGCTGAACTTCAGACGTGTCAGAATTCACATTAACATTAAAAGAAATAGTTTAGTTTGAAAATCCCTTCTGATAGACTAAACTTAAAGCTCCTGCGAGGACTTCAGACCAAGGGACTTGTCATTTATTCCATGAATTAAATTTTCAATAAATTAACATTGAATTGCTTAATAGAGATGGAGAAATTTTTCAAGAGGCAAAATATTAATTTCTGGGACAGAATTGCAAAATACTTCTTTGTCCACGGGGGGCGCCAAAATTATTACAGACCTCACAAGAGCTTTGAATCTATATGTAGATGTCTATCCATAGCTGGGGTTTTTTTGTTTGTTTGCTTGTTTGTTTTTTTGTTTATTATTTTATTTGCTTTAATGTGTATGGCTTCAGTGTTGCCAAATTAATTATTGATTCAGTAATCAACTTGAACCTCAATCCCTGGACTGAAGAACGTGAATATGTACATGATTGAACTCTTGGGTCTTCAAACAATAGTTAAGTATTTACAATTCTGTCCTGTTCATAACCATTTTTTAATATTTCTGTTTGTGCTTAGGTTCCTCCATCTGAGACAATACTCAAACAGTAAATACTGGTGGGTGGTTTGTGGACGATTTGTTCAAAGAGAATGAATCACCTAGGTGAGTGAATGAAATCACTTACTGAAAAGAGTCGTTCATTTCTCAACTTCAGCTGTGCTCTCCCCTCTCCCATCCTGTTTCTCTCATTAGACTGTAAGAGTCACTCAAGCCCTCCGACTTGATCTCATTCAACTCATTGTTTTAACATCCAGTGAGAACAGTCTCAGTTTGATCGTGTTCCAGTCAGAGAAGACTGTGACTGAGCCTGGTGTCTCACAGTCTCACATGTTGAAGTTCAGTCAGTCTTTCACTGACCGGAGCTAAACATTTGGCTGTTACAGCTTATTGAATTCTGATTTGCAAGCAAAGCTGCGGAGATGTACATAACAATTCGGTGAACAAATCTTTTTAGCAAATCTTTTACTGAACTGATTCTTCCGATTCAATATACTGAAAAGTAACTGTTTTCCATTACTACCAGTAAATGTATATCTTTGTGCTAGTTCTACTCCAGTATAAGCTGTGACAACAAAACACAAAGTGTATCTGTAGTAACAAAAAACTCTTGGGTGACACTTTCTGCCCAATCACAGGCTCTAAAAGCAAAAATGGATAAATGATCAGTTTCACACTTTATTTTTTCTCATTAAGACCATATGGAGAAGTCAGTTTGAGAGTTAGAATATTCTAAAATCGGTCAATAACTCCCAGTGCCTTTAATATTCAGAAAGTGAAGCATTTGTTCTTAAATTGCTTCCTCTAGGGAAAAAGAAAATATCTGTCTTGTAAAACTTGGCAAAAACTCCAGGACAGACGAGATAAGATGATCAATAATTCTTTAAGTTTTCCACTCAATTCAAAAAACAGATTTCAGCATCATTCTTAATTATATTTTCATATGATAGAACATTAATGTTTAAGGTTAGATATGTCATCTAATCTTTAACATGAGCACACACATGTATACTTCACACACACACACCGCACACACAGTAGCAGGGCCACAGGCTGGGTTCTGCTTTTCCTGCACAATCTAAATATTGACTCAGTAACCTATAATCATACACAGTCTGAACACGATGGAAATAAACAAGTGTGTCTGTAATGTGTAAGTGTTTGTGTGTCCCACGGGCACCGAGGCCCCTGAATGCTGACACTAACAAAACACATATAAAACAAAGGAAGTGGTGCAGTTTTTATTGAAAACCAGACAATATGGATTCTATCCAGCACAGCAGAGCAGCTTCAATTATTTCTTATTCTCTTTATATACAAAGAGGTCCTTTCAAGAGCACTGAGGCGTCTCAGACATCTGCTATCAATTCACACAGCTCACAATATGACTCACATACAGTATTCAAAAGATCAGATTGCTTTAAACTGCAGAAAATATATAAAAGTTGGGCACTTAAAGGGAGTAAGAAACTTCATTTTGTTCTCAGAGGAGCTTTTGCCAAGTTTCCATTTGATGAGAGCTGCCATAGATCCATATAACTGTGCCATCATTGTGTTGAAATGCTATTAAAATTTCATTAAGTTTCAGATCAGGAGTGTAATAAAGGTTTTTATTGTGAAAGTTGCAGAGTGTGTTAGCTGACACTAAAGACATTGTTGTTCTGCAGAGCGGTAATGATGGCTTTCTTTAATAAAGTGATTGACTGAATGAGGCTTCTGTTTTAACATACTGCTGGATCTTTTTGTTTTTCTCTGTGAGTCTTCATGGCTCATTAGTTTTGTGGCAAAGCTGAATTTCTATCTGCTAAGATCTGCCAGGGTGGGCTGATGATGAAAATAATCAGAACAAACTGTACCCGGCTAACCACAGAGCCAATCATAAAATGAGAACTTTAGATGCAGATTGTTAAAGTTGGCACCATATATGTTCTTTGAAGTTGTAAATACTGTATCACTATGTTTTGTTGGGATTTACATACGGATTAATCTCTCCCTTTCCCTGATATATCTGCATGCCCTTCAGGTGTTAAGAAAAGGTGCAACACAGTTCTATGAGGGATGAATATTTATCAGTATTTATCTTCTTGAAAAACCTGATGGTTCACACAGCCAGACACAGAAATGTGACTCTGAAACTATGTTTAGACTTTCTGTTGACTCAGGAAAAAAAAAAAAAAAAAAAAAACATGTCTGTGTGCTTTAATTTTATGGTTTCATGCTTGGATTATAAATAAATTTAGATGGTCTCAATAGAATGTAAAAATCAGGGGAAGAAATTAGTGTACATTTGTTAGTCTCTTTTATCATTTGCAATACTATGTTTAAACTACCTACGCCAGAATTTTCAACTTAAATATTTTATTCAAACTTAAGACTTGACGTTCTGTGGCTCACAAAATAATAAATTTTGACGTGCATATTAAATGACGTAGGTAATTGTGCTGTGAAGAGAACAATATGCTCACTGGCAAATGCTGTAGACATGATGATCAGTCTTCTGAACTAACCCCAGAATAAAGTGACAAAGCAGAGTTGACGGAATTATTGTTTTTTATAAATGCATGGTTTCTACATCGACTTTGTCATTTTTGAGTATCTCTGGGTATTTCTTCAGTATCTCCAATGATATGGTCACCCTCAATCTTCGAGGGTATCATGCAACCCCTAAGTGGTTTAGGACACGTTGACAAGGCGGGCCTCGAACACCAAGGTCTGGCTATAGCTCTAGGCTTCAAGAGTACTGACCAATGAGAGGGAAGGAGGGTTTGTGGAGCAGCTGAAAGGTGGCTGAAATAAGGGTTTTCCAAAACACAGGGGAGAGAAGAAAAGGATTTTTTAACTACATATCACAAAAAGATCCTACAGGGGCACCAGAGGGACAGAATAAAGAGTTTCAAAAGTATAATACCCATAATAATGTCATAATAATCAAAATATCGAGTCTTAGTTGAGCACAAATAATTCAACAAGAGATTTTCTTCATGCGTTTATTTAAAAAATAGGTTTGTCCCAACAAATAACTCTTACAGCACCGCGATGGAATGAGCTCAGTGACAGGCAGGCTTAACAGACCAAGTAAAGTGCGTGGTCCTTTTACAGATAAGGCATAATGGATAGAAACACTTGTCCTGATGAAGCCCTTTCGTTTATGGTGTTCATGAGTTTCTCAGCACCAGACTTTTCCTGCTGAAGTCCAGGAGACTGAAAAAGAAAACAAAATGATTTATTACCCCTGGAAGTTTGGTTTGTTTGACACGATCCTGAGTGAGACTGATGGGTTACCTCATTTGTTGTGCTTCTTACAGATCGCCAGATACTCCTCCACATCGTCAGGAGATCCCAGGACTACAGGAACTCTCTGGTGGATGGAGGTGGGCTGGATGTCCAGAACATTCATGGTTCCTGTTGTGGCCATTCCTCCAGCCTGCTCCATGATGAAGGCCATGGGGTTACATTCATACAGCAGCCTCAACTGGAAAGACAGAGGCAGAAACAGGCAGGGCTCGGTAAGAAAATACAAGAACATTGAGGAACTGGAGACTCTTTTACACCATCCTGACAAGATTTAGATTATTGTGTAAACTGTGCTTACCTTTCCCTTGGGGCTCTTGACATTAGCAGGGTATAAAAAGATTCCTCCATACACCAACGTTCGGTGAACATCAGCGACCATTGAACCAACGTATCTGCTGCCATATGGAGCAGAACCATCCTGGAGACATGAAAATGTAAAAAAGAGTTCGCAACCCCCCAAAAATACCTTATGAAGGATCAATCAATCAATCAGTTTATAATTTTATAACACACATTTAACACTCCTCACCTCTGGATATTTCTTCTTCTTCAGATATTCTGTCACATCTGGATAAAAATGCTGAGCATAACCTTCATTCAAACTGTAGATTTTTCCCTTTTTCTTTATCTTTACATCTTTGTCCACCAGGATAAACTCGCCAATTGCCTGAAAAGAAATAAAGCCATGAAGACATTTGTTTACAAAACAAAAATATCTTTTGTGTTATTATTAAATATTTCTACATTTTGTTACAGTAAATTAAGTCTTACAGGGTCGAGCATGAAGCAGTTGACTCCCTGACCGGTGGAAAGGACCATCATGGTGGCACTACCATACAGAGCGTAACCAGCTGCTACGATGTTTCTTCCAGGCTGCAGAGCATCGGCCTCAACAGGCTCATCATCAGTTGACTACAGAGAAGAAATGCATGTTTATCATCATTCTTTAATAAACAGGAAACCAATATGACTCTGCAATATGGATTCAGGTTCCATTGCCATAAAAGAATGTACCATATTTATCAGAGCCAGACTCAGCCCTCACGATGTTTTTGGCCACCAATATCATAAGATGCTCAGAAGTAATAATCTCTCAGCAGATTTCACACAGCAGAAATTCTTTTTGCCACTTTTTTTTAAATGTTAATCTATAATATGCCAAAAGCAAATAATGCAATATACACTCATAATTTCATGGGTCTACTTTTCCTTCAGGAGCACTTTTCAAAAATGTGTTTTTGGACCCTATAGTGGCTGAACCACCTTGAATTGAGTGTATGTGTTATCATCTTTGCAAAAGCCAGAGGTACAGGCAAGTAGAAACACTGGTTAAAAAAAAAAAAAAAAAAAAAAAAAAAAAAAAAAAAAAAAAAAAAAAAAAAAAAAAAAAAAAAAAAAAAGATGTAGCATAAAAGATCCTGAGGGCTGGACCTGGCTCAACCTTAGAAGTCAGAGAACATTAAACGTCTGCTGTTTTACAGATCATTGTGCAACTCTCTTTCATCTACCCTGGAGGTCCTGAGATCATATTGGTATAAAGGTCTCGTGGTATGTGAGGGCATTAAAGCTAGTGCACCCTTAATACTCAGAGGTGAACTGTGCAGGTCTTACTGTAAATGTAAAGTTTTTATGCAGGTATCAGTGCAAAACTTATTTTGATCAAATTATTTCAAACACAACAAAATAACTTGAAATATATATCAAATTTATCTTTTCATTTGATTAAGGAATAAAGTTCTGAGTATCATGAGTTTTCCCCTTCATAGTTAATTTGCAATATTAAGTCTCTATGCATCCAAGATGACATTTCTATCCCCTCTAATGCGTATTGATCTAGATTCTACACACACCAAGGATTGTATCAAATACATTATCTCACAATATGTGTATTGGTCAGAGAGTGAATAGAACATGATATATTTATATCGATTGTGTGCATCATATTCAAATGTACGATCTCCGCTCAATTTAACAGCTATAAGAACACAAAAACACACAAAACTTTTTTTTTTTGTAGTCTTAACCTAAGGCAATAAAGAAGTTGAGCAAAACATGTAAAGCTTTATTTCAAGTATTTTTCACAAGGTTTATTTTAGAACTGGACTGTTTCAAAGGACATTAGCAAGGTCTTTATTTTTCCCATTAGTGTTTTAAAAGTTGTTACATTTTTAAACTGTGGAAAGATATTTTAAGTAATTATATGAAGTCAGGGAAACAAGAAACTAGATCCAGTTGAGCATTTTGCTGATTCAGTCAGTGTTTAGGTCACAATGTATGGTTAAATCTGCTAACCTTTTTGTAGATGGCAAAAATTGTTCCAATAGAGACGAGGCAGTCGATGTTTGAGGAGCCGTCCAGGGGATCAAAGCAGACGATGTATTTTCCCTGTCAGGTGAGAAGAAGTGCCGCAATTAATTTCTCACAAATGTCTGAAAAATACCAGACATTCTCAAACAATCTTCTTGTCAAGCCCGAGATAAATTATAATATCATAACATGTCAGGTTTTACTGCTGCATGGAATCATATTGTTTCATCCTCTACTGTAGTGAGTTTCATTATATAATACTGTTTTATGACATATCCTATAGTATTGTATCTCATTATATCTCAACCTCACATTGTATTATATCTGATCACATAAATCGTATAAAAAACTGTATCATGACTCTGTGACCAGTAGTGTCATATCATACTCTAAAAGGCAAAAAGGGAACATCCTGTAACTAAAAACTGCTTACAGTTTATTTCTAAATGAGGTTAAAAAGGTAAAAAAAAAAAAAAAAAAAAAAAAAAAAAAAAAAAAGTCAACATGCACAAAAATGTCCAACTAAGAGGCTAAATCTCAAAGGCTGGCAAAAAGATTAATCTCTCATTCAGAGGCCTGTTGTTGGGGTGTTTCCTGAGAGATGTATCATGTATGTAATGTTATTTATATGGTAGCTTTTGTATGAATATAATGAATTGTGCACCATATCCTACCACATCCTGTTTTATTGCATTATATCATATCTTATCTTGCATAGTATGTAGATGGTATGATGTATTGAATCATTTTCTGAATGCAAGTTATCCTTCAGGTGAACTGACCCTCTGGTCTGGGTCCACGATGATGGCTTTCTCGTCTTCCTCTGACACCAGCACACAGGAGGTGAAGGAGGACTTGATCATGTTGATGACCAGGTCATTGGACAGGACGTCCAGTTTCTTCACCTGGTCTCCAGTCACGTTGGTGCTCCCAGCGATGCCATAACTTCAGAGAAAGAGAATAGCAAGATTAATTTACACAGAAAGGGAAATGGATTGATCTTTTAAACTGTGTCTTTTGTTTTTTCCCTCCACAATATGTTGGTTAATTTTTGCTCTAATATTCTGTCAATGGGTAAAGTCTGAGCAGACCATTATCTTTGTGACCTTTGCCCTCTGTGAATGCACACAACCAGCAGAAAGTTTACCTTTGGCCTGCGTCTATAAGTTGAAATTGCTTCGCTCTCAAGTTTACATTTATTAACTAATCTGTCTATTAACATGTGAATGTTCATCTCTGCAACCATGCATTCTTCTTTCAGGCCCTCTGAACTTCATATGGGATGTACATTTCTTCAAGAGAATTTTAGAAAATGGAAAAGGTTATAAAACATGTTGCTGCAGAACATTTATAACCACAAAGCTATTACTCTTCATTAACCAGCTCTATCAGACTGAGCAAAAGATAGAGATATTTTTTGAGTCTTGCTTCATTCTGCAAACTACAGTCTGATATCAGTTTGTTTTTCAAGCATAATTAGATAGAAAAGAAAGAAGCATGAGGAACTGAATCTTGCATGTTGAAATTTCAAGCAAATAAATTGCACATTTCCTTCTCTTGTACTAGACTTGGAGTAAAATGCACAGAGGTACCGCAGCTCAACTCACAGGTTAGCGATCCCCGCCTTCCTGACAGCGGTTGAGATGGCTTTGACAGCCGTGCAGATGGAGTTGAGCAGGTTGGTGAGCTCTCCTGTGCCGTGGGCCCTCCTGCCCTCCTCCAGAACAAACCTGGTGAGGGTCTGCACGTTGGTGTCGAAGGCTCCTCTGTCAGACATTTTGCCGTCAGGTGTGGGACCAAACGACTTACCAGCAGGTGAGTGAAGTCCCAAAGTTTGAGAGTGGACTCTTGACCTGAGACAGGGGGGAAGGGACGGGGGGTGTGAGACTGTCTAACCAATGGAAAGGGCTTTTCTTACGCACAGATAGGGGTTGGTTTGAGCTCTTTTACGTCTGAGGGTTCAAAAGGGCAAAGTTCAGAGATAGTGAACATTTTGTTTTGTTTCCCTCTGACAAAGGCTTTCTCTGGATTCAATACCTGCTCTCTTTGATCACAGATAAGAGCCTTAAGTTCTGACTGAGTCAAACCAGGAGCTTTCTGTCATGGTTCTCTATTCAAACCCTATAATCAAACAGACTGAAGCGTTGAATTGGTTTTTTAGAGCTCCTGAGAACGAAAGAGTTAGAGGTTGGAGGTGGAGTGCAAAGAATCTCTAATACATAAACAAACAAGATCTTGGAGAAAATATAAACTGATCAGAAAATGGGAGATTTATTAGTGTGGTACCCAGGTAGCATTACAAATAGTGAGCTGGGTGTTTACAATGAACTTTGAGGTCATGGAAGTTAAAATGTTGAAATAGAAATTGTCTTAATAGTCCCAAAATATGCAGGCTTGTATGGAACCCCAACAAGGTCTTAATCAAATATATTTTATTGTTTTCTGTTTTCTTGAGAGAATGACTTAATTTCTTTTGTTTTGGGGTTTTTTTCTTGGTAAAAAGCAAATATTCACCAAATCATTTGGTCGATGGCACAAAGGCACCAAGGCTACTGGCTAACAAAATAATCAACTTACTGATTTATATTTTCAACACAAAGTTATCTCATCATCACTGGAAACAAGGCTCATCGTCCCAAGGCAACAATTCAAATTATCCTACCTTTTTTGATAAAATAATCTGTTGACTTGAAATAGCAAGAAAAGCATTTGAAATCTGGAGAAATCAAAGGAAATGAGATAATGATTAATTATGGCCTTTACGGCTTCCATATCTATGCAACAGATGGCAACAAAAGGTTTGAACGGAATTACGTGAACCATGCATCACCTCGTTTTTATTTCATTAAAATGTACAAACAACTTTAAGACAGATAAGTGCATTAATTTTGATTCTAAACTCATTTTGTTTGTAATGTTTTAGCTGAATTGTTTTTTTGTACTGGTGTCACAAACATTCTGTGATGTTTTTCCTCAATACTTCAATCAAGATCTGTAAATTCTTTTTATGTCAAAACCTAAAACTGTTTTGCATCTTTGTGATGATTATTACAAACTCAACAATACTGAAACTCTTTCTCTGCATGATCCTGAGGAAGTTTTAAGTTCAAAGCTGGTTTGATGTAACATCTTAAATGTGCTAATAAAACTGTGTCTGCAACATGATCAGCAGTTGCAGTCAAAGCTTATTGTCTGTCACCTCCACGTCAAAGTGAATCTGCATGCATGTAAGTCATTTATGGCCCCTCCAGCCTGGACACACAAGACAAGGTAAAAAGACTTTACATGGTACCTTTGAACAGACCTTTCGACTGAAATGTTTGGGACATTATTTGATACTCTACTTGAGACACTGTTTCACAACAGAGAGCTAAAGTTGAAGATTGAACCTATGATGATACCAGCATAAGGAGACTCCCCCATAAGGTAAAAGAAAAACTATGTTTGCAGTTAAGCAGGTTTTCATTTACCAATAAAACTACATAAGTTTGATGGGTCCTTTATTGATACACACATACATACAGAACAACCGAATACATTTTTTTCCAAGTGAACTGGTCAAACTGTAAGAAGCTAGTGAGTCTTCTGAGCCTACAGTAGACCAACTGCACTTCCCCAAAGTGTCCACATGGTGTCCCTGTGCAATTGGTTAGCTGAAATGAAATAAAGTCTTGGCATTAAAATCCCAGTCTTCTTTTCTTTTGTAAGTTGGTTCTGTGCAGATATAAAAGCAGCTTTAGTTAAAAAACGTATTTGTCAACTATGAAAAATCTCTGCTGCATATTGTAAGTGTGACCTGCTTGTTTTGACCATTTCTTAATGTATATTTCAATGAAAAGGAAGCCTGTCACTGCAGAACAGTATGTGAAAACATTTTGAAAGAAGCTATTTGTGATTAACAAAGTGGTAAGATTTTTTTTTTTTTGAGCATATAAACCTGGACTATGTGCTGGCAAAGGAATATTATTTTTAAAAACACAAGTGACATTATGATGAAAAAACAATAATATTGATGATCATCATGTTAAAAAAATTCTATGGGATTTACTAAGCCTATTATCTATTTTCTTGTAGAGGAGCATTTGTGGGTCTCTCAGAAATATTACACACATACACACACACACACACACACACACTCACACTCTCTCTCTCTCAGGGGGGGCAGTGATCATGTCGTCTTCAAGCCGTGTAATCGATTCACTAGAAGAAAAGACATCATCAATATTTCATAGCCCATCTTTCATCACCTGACTCTCTCCCAGGAGCACCTGCTGTGCATGTTGACAGGGCAGAGCGCATGCGCAGTTACTGTCCTGCTCCTGAACCTGTACTGAAAAAGTTTTTACTCTCACAGGTTGGCATAGCTGATAAAAGGGTTAAACCACGACGGGAAAAGAAACATCAATAAACTCTCTGCGATGTTTTGGGGGTTTATTTTTCCATTTCTGAGCTCCAGAGCGACTACGAGAGTTTACCTTTAACTTCTGCATCAGTCGAGTTTGTTGTTTTTGGCTTCCATCCTCTTTTTCCTGCGCAGGTAAGGAGCATCTCCTCACGGTGAGCTGACGGGTTAACACTCAGTGACTTTGGCTCTAATATTTAATGTAGGAAAGCTTAAATTTTCAGTCAAAGTTCAAAAAGTTAGGCAAGAGTTTTATTTACCTGCATTTTATCATGTTTTCAGATAATTTTTGTATTTCCCCAGCTCCACCACCAGGCCCCAGTATTGAGTAACATCCAGCTTTTTGCCCCTTTGTTGACGTTTATTGTTGTTTTTTTCTCCCCTATCCTTCAGTTATGCCTGCCTGGTGTTCTATTATTTTTATTTAACCCTCTGATGCATGAATTATGAAAGTCAGTGTCAGGATTTTTTCCTCGAGTGTTTTTATTTGTGTTAAAGCATGAAAAAAAGTTTTCCTTTTATTATTTTCAAATATTTGTCACTGAGTATTCAACATAAATAGTGTGAACTTAATGTAAATATGATTAATTTTTTGTTTGACTTATTTTTATTTTTTGGTCGTTTCATGAATAATCTTATTTTAATGCTTTGCGAATCATTTTTACTCTTTCGTCCATTTTAACACTAAATAATTCATAGATATTACGCTGTTTCACCCCCAAATGTTTGTCTACAATTTTTTTTAAATATATATATGTTTGGAAAAAAAATTGAAAACATTTTTTCAGGCCCTAAGACGAATAAAAATATCCTGACACAGGCTTATATGAATTTCCACCACATGAACCATTGAATTTAGGGGTAAATAAGTTTTAAATAGGTGTCCACTGTAGTGACCATTATGCACCACAGGGATAATTTAGGTCTAAAACATTGCTAAATTAGTTGCTAAATTACATCTATCAGCCAACGACTAACAACGCCTTTCATGTGTCAAAATAGTGAACTGTAACTAATGTCAACATAGTTGAAGCAGGCAGCTGTTTTAAGTCACAATAACTTTGTGTTGCATTTTTGTGCAAATACTGAAAATGAGTCAGAGCCTGTTTACAGACACGAGTCATTTTAAGACAAATAAATAAAAACCCAGGCTGTGTGACCTTTGTTCACCCCAGTTTTCTAACTTAGAAAGTTATGTCTGCTGTCAGCTATAATCTTAAAGCTACCAGACTGTCGGACTTAATTATTCAGTTATACCAAGAAGATGATAAATTAAATGTGTTAAAGAAAGATGAAAGGCCTTATTATTACAGAAAAACAGTCTTTAAAAAAAGTATGGATGCATGACTGAAAAATGTATTAAATGCACGTTGGATTTATCACCAAAAACACTTTCTTGTGTTTGTACTGGACATTTAGAGGCTTAGACTTAAAGTTGCTTGTAAGCCCTGCAAACCTCATAATCACCCTTGGAATGTCAGAGAATATGAGCAAATGAGGCTTGTTCACTAGAGAAACAAAGAAGAGAAAACATTTCATATGGTAAAATTAATCCTGAGTGAAGTTGTCAAATAGTTTGTATTCTGCTTTTCTATATTTTAAACAGGGATATTAAGTACCGCTACTCGACTTTCAAACTACTACATAACTGTATGTTATAGAAATTCCTGAATCTGTCTGTAAACTGATCAAAACACTTTTAACACTCATTCTAAATATGGCATGACTTCTTCACAAATACTGAAATGATGAAGTTATCATATAAAGATCTCCTAACTTAGGGGCCTCAAACACCAAGGTCTGCCCATAGTTCTGCCTCCAACAGGCTTCCAGAGGACAGAAGGTTTATGGAGAAGGGAGCCTCAAAAAGTGTTTAAAACAGAAACAGAAATAGTAGCTTTCTGGGATACCACAGAGAAAAAAAAGAGATTATTTTAGCTGTAAATGATATAAAGTTACAAGGGGGAACCAGGAGGATAGAATAGAGACTTCAAAAGTGCAGCACCCCCTCTTTAAAGGTGGGTAAGCTGTGGTCTCATGTTGATAATCTAGTAAAGTGTAAACAATAAATATGTTTGAATATAGATATTGCTTCTTTGTGTCTTAATGTCTCTCTACCTCATCATCTTTCTGTGGAGATTTTCAGCGCAAGCTTGTCTCCTTCCTGGCTTCCTATAAATACGTTTTTCCAGTAACTAATTCATCAAAGAGTCACAGGAATAGTTTTCTTAGTCCCTGTGGCTGATTCCAAAGCAAACTTTGGGATTTATTACCTGAAGTTGGTGTCATGTTCTGAAACTCAGGCTTCAGTTTAAAAAAAAAAATCCTGATTCCACTTTGCAGACTGCTTTGATGATGAGTACATGTACCAAATATTTACCTACACTTATACGCTTCATTTAAAGAATGTAAGTTATGTATCAGTGATTCACTGCTGGAGTCTGAGGGTCTAGAAGTTAATCCCTCTCCGGATGGATGAACAGATAATAGTACTTACATTAAGTTGATAATTAGTTACCATCTCAGCGACTAACAATATTGAATTTGACAGCTTTGGATGTTAACATATTGATGATCCTGATGCTTTGGGTATTTACTGAACATTGTTTGTCTAATAGCGTGCATAACTTATAGATAAAACCTTCTCTCTACACAATGAGAACACATGAATGTATAAGAAACTCAAACACTGTAAAGTGCAAACCCAGCCTCCTGAAAAGCTCCTCATGTTGAGAACAGAAGGTGCTTACTGAGGAGAAAGCGATACGACATTGCAATGTGGTGAGTCACTCTTGTGCACCGAGGCTTTGCCTTTCACTCACTGTACTTTTGCAGAATTAACTATAATATGTCATGGCCTGGTATTGCATTTCCTTTATGTAAGCAGTAGTGTAAGGTTAGCTGTGACTGACTGCTGAAGCCCAGCAGAAGGGGGACTGAGGCAGAGATGCTACTCAACTGAAAGGGGACAGGACAAGCTCAATTTTTGGTGCACAGGTTTATTTGCATGCAAATATTTGTGTTTTATTTGCAGAACTATTCAAAGATTCAGCTGGATATAGAGGAAACTCTTTGTTATTGAATCATATTCATGGCTCAAGGCAGCTACATCCTGAGAAACGCGTCAGGTAACTCTTACTTTACTTTCCTGAAACTCTAGCTCTTTCTTATGGGTATATTTCTTTGTAGTGCATTTTGTCAGTGAGAGTGGTACTGAAAGACTGCAGATTGGTGCACTAGTTGGCTGTGGCATCACAGAAAGACCGTTTATTTTGTAGTAATGGTGGACTGTCTGACTGGAACAGATGGTCAGAGCAGAAGAAAGCTGAACAGGAGAGTAATAGAGCACAAGCTAAAACACAGGTTTGTGTTAAGCTGTTTATGTTAATGTTCATTCCAACCCACATGCAGCAGTTATACTGCAGTAATCTGTTTCAAACCTCAGTCTGTCAATACAATGAAGAGCCAGGTTACATTTGCTCTGCTTGGTGAGTTTGGAGTTGGTAGATGAACACTGGTAGGACATAACCAGAATTCACTAACATTACATGGTACAGAGGTGTCTCAGAGCACTGAGGAACCCTAAACACAGTCTGCTCACCAGACAGGAAACTGCAAACTGAGCTGAGATAGACCGGCGCCAATATTTGGTTTTTGATGCATAAAGGCATCAGCCTTTTGTTTAAATCAATAATTAACCAATCAAAGATCAATCAAAAACTGGGTTATTTTGGATCTGGTGCCGCTGTGCTTTTCTGTCTCCAGTATTTTCCCAACCACCGCACCATCTGATTGGTTACACACAGAGCCACATCACAGGATACAGCAATGAAAGCTGTTTATGCACAGTGCTCACACACACACACACACACACACACACACACACACACACACACACACACACACACAGCACAAGTTTTACCAAGTTGAGAGGCTACAGAGTGCAGATTTAAGTTTCAAGAGTAAGTTAGCACCCCTGAACATAGGTGCTCAGCTTGGCAGATAGCCAGGGAGGGCAGAATAAAAAGAAAAGACAAAGAAAAGTTGTCTGCACTGCAAAATTTTGACACCAGTATTTTAACTTTTACTGCAAATAGACATCGGCTCCAAATATTAGTTATCGGCCTCCTTGACTATTAATAACACTGGGGAACAGTTTGAAAAAAAATTCTGTTGAGTTAGATTTTTTTGCTAATTAAAACTCAATTAGCATGCTGATTCCAAAACTGATGTCTGTTTTTTTTCTAGCACATCAAGTTTTTTCTCCACAGCTTACCCTCCAGAGAAGCAAATTCAATCAGTGGATTTTTGCTTATCTCAACAGAAATTTTTAAAAGTTGTTCCCCAGTGTTTTTCAAGAAAACTGAGATCCTATAGTTGAAAAACTTGACGTGATAGGGAGAAACTGAGATCATTTTTTTGTGATTCAGCACCCAAAGATTAGTTGAAAACAGCTGTCAGACCTAACTCAACAAAAATTGTGCTTCCAAGTGTAATCTATGTCTGTATCAGCCCTGAAAAAAACACATCGGTCCAAGTCTGAAACTGAGTTCACACAGTTTGATGGTTATCACCTTTCAAACAATAGTGGCAATTGCAGGAGGTATTTACATTAACTTGCCACCTTGCTTCCTGGGAAAAGTTGTACTGAATAAAGAAAAATAGTGTCAAAAAGAAGAAAACAAACACACTCCTCAAAAACACTACAGCCACAAATGTCACTGTTATCAGCGCCAAACAGACAAGCCTCACAGAGTTAAAGTGTGAGTGAATGGTTCTTTGTCTCTACTCCTCAGCCCTGTGATTGACCCAGGATTTGTCCAGGGTGTACTTAACTTCTTGCCCAATCTCAAATCTTCTTACCACTTCATACACATTCCTTTCTTTTCTAGTATTCAAAGTGTTTCATCAAAAACTGATTTACATGTTTAATACACCAAAATTCTTATTGTTTAAAGTATTTGTTGTTATTTTGTTCACTGGCTGAAATACTTGGAGGATGTCTGTGGTTGGGAGAACCTGCCAAGACCTCGGTTAGGCATTTAGAGGGAAAGTTGCAGAGTAATTATAGAGCGGGTAGAGTCTATGTAGAGAGACATAGCATTTGGAGAAAAGTGACTTCTGAAAACAGACTGGTACATCCTCCTCTGTCCCTCCTCTTCTTATGGGACAGACTCAGAAAGTTTAAAGTCAAAAACACTTTGAGCTGATAGAAAGAAGACTCTTGGCTCGCAGATGAAGTTTTAACACTGAGGTAAGACAGAGATTACGTGTTTGGGCAGAAAGTAGAGTGAATAAGTGAAATGGAGACACTTTTTGTGATGATTTTGTGGTTTTCTTTGATATTTCTCTTCTTAAAGAGAAAAATCATTTATAATTCTGCTTTTTGTGTGAAAGAGTCATATAAAAATTAATAATTGGTATTAGACTTACACTAGGACATGGCAAAAGTTTTATAAATATTTGATGAATTGCATTTCTTGAAATTAGGTTGAAATTTGAACAGTAGGCTGAATTCAAATATGGTTTATGGTTGCGATTGCTTCTTTTGTAGGCCATATTTGAAAAAGTTCTGCAGCAGCATTGATGGATGACTTTGCAACCGTTGGTCTTGTAGGTCAAAGCTCTGAAGATTGCATCCCTAACTACCAAAGGAGCAACTACATTTACTGGTCAGACGTGGACTACATAAAGTGTGTGAACAGTTTCCAAAACGGCACCACCATTAAGCGGCTAAGTCTCAAGAGGAGGCCCCGAGTGGCCGTTGATCATGTGGAAAAACCACAAACTGGCATCTCAACCAGCCAGTGGCATTCTGCAGAGTCCCTGTCATCATCCAGCAGTGATGATACAAGACTACTGGGAATGTCCTCTTCAACCAGAGGACGACCTCCTCTTCCTCCACCACATGGCTCCTCACTGGACCACAAACCCTCCAGGAATGAAGGACCAGCACCCGCACAGTTGTTTTCTGAATCAAAGCCTCAGCCCACAGCAAGATCTCTTCATCTGCAAAGACAAAGCCCTGTGGTGGAAAAGCCCACAGTAGAGGCCCACAGTCCCATTGGTGAGGAGATGCCAAGTCAGCCTCCACCTCAGCCATACCCTCGTAGACGACTCGCCAGCTTTGGAGGGATGAGCTCACCTGGGTCGCTTTCCCCCTTTACTGGTTTGGGTGCGTACAATCAGAACAACAATGGGAACAAGCCCACCGGCACAGGGAGTGACATGCATATCAATCTCAGTTCCTCTCTGGGTGGTAGAGGCAGCACAGGATGCCTCCGGCTCAGTCCACAGAGCTCTGGTAGATCCACCCCAGTTTCGAGCCTCGGCAGCCAGATGCACCTGCAGCATGTCAGGGACCAGATGGTGGTCGCTCTGCAGAGGCTGAAGGAGCTGGAGGAGCAGGTGAAGATCATCCCCATCCTCCAGGTGAAAATATCCGTCCTACAAGAGGAAAAGAGACAGCTGGTTTCTCAGCTCAGGAACGTTAGTGACAACGATGAGGACCTAGGTGAAGACATCTGGATGATGGGGTATGGTATGGAGAAAGAACTGAGTACAGGGGAAAGGCTGGAGGCTAAAACTATCTGCTCTGACTTCAAGGAGTTTAGGCAACTGACCAAAGAGATGCAGGCATTGGAATCAACCATCAAGGGTGGATATTTGCAAACACGTTGTGGAATTCCCAACAAAGACAAGATCTTTAAGTCAGTGGCAGTTGGAACTAATGGAGATATAACGTCATCTAAAGCTACAAGAGAGAACAAATATACACACACTGATGTAGTACAGGTGAGGTCCATTGGAACAGACGTTTGTGAAGCTAATCTGGGAATTCTCCGAGAATGTGAAGCAGAGTTTGACACTCAACAACTAATTATTGATGAATTGAAGGACAGAATTTGTTTTCTAGAAGCAGAGTTGAAAGAATCAGCCCTCGAGACGGAGATGAGCCGTCTGAAACTGGAGCTCCAGGCTGCAGGAGCCAGGAACAGAGCTGATAAAGCCTCCTCCGCCAAACCATCTATGGTGAGCACGGGCGTCGAGGCAAAGCCCAACACCACCAGCCAGGGAGTGGGGAACCACACAGAAGTACGAGATGCCTGCACAGGAGACACAACAGAGGTGAAGACTGTGGGAGTATCATGTTGTGGGCCTGCCCTGAAGAACGTGCACGCAGGACCTGATGAACCGATGAGCAACTGGGAGTTCAGGAAGCGAGTGAAGACTGCGGAGAAAGGCGTTGGGATCCGAGTTTGTACAAACACACAAGGAGTTGGCATGGAGGTAAAATTTTGTGATGCAGAAACCAACACCGACGTGGAAAATCTCCGCTCTGAGAAAAGAAAGACGAAGAATCGTTCGGTGGCTTGTGGGGACTGTTCGGTTGATGTTATCATCCATGAGGCCAAGGAAGTGGTCTCTCAAGGTATCGCTACAGACAAAGTTCGAGGGGTGGATCTGGGAATCATGGCATCACCGCAGACGACTTCTCAACGTACCAACACCGTGTCCAGTTCAGTGTCTCGTTTCACCAACACCAGACATTCCTTTAACACCGACTCCAGCACCAACACCATCCTGAATACCCAAGACAAGCACACCAACACCGCTCAGACTGCTACCAGGACTGTGTCAGTGGGCAACAGGGTCAAGGATGTCAGGTGCAGTCCAGAGACGCGCTCAATTGGAGTAGGAACTGTTAATCTGCTCGACGGTGCCTTAAAACAAGCACAAGGAACAGTCACTAAAATAACTCGTGACACTGGTGTTGGTTTGACCAGCATATATGATAACTTCCTCGTCGGGCTGAAAACGCGAAACATGGCTTCTGGACCATCCCGCCTACCTGACCCCATTAAGACAAGGAGCATCGGTGTTGGGGAGGGGAGGATACGGGAGTTCTCAGTCCCATCGAGTAAACTCGGACAGATGTTCCAGCAAACTTCACAGACCAAGTGGGAACCTGAGCTCAACCATTACATAGAGAAGATGCAATGGCTCCTCAGGGAGCATGGAGACCTCGTCACTGAAGACTACACTCCAGAGAGGGAGGGGTTACAGGAGCACGGCAGCCAGGACAGTGCCAGTACCAAGAAGCCCAGTCTGAAGAAAGCTGCAGAACAAGACGAACCAGGAGACCATAATGGAGAAACTCAGCTGCAAGGTAAAACAGGAGAGGTTTCTGTAAGCATTAAAGGCACCCCATGGTTCAGAATCCCACACATTTAACAATTCTAACCATCTGAGTAATGAGAAGACATTGGATCATTTCTCTTGATTGCTATTTTCTCATATTAGTGCAGAATTTTTGTTGAAATATTTACAAGTAAAGTGAAGAGGTAGCTCTTTACCCTCCAATGCTAAAACCTACAAAGTGCCCTCCTGTTGGTCAAGTAGCCATGCCCTTATAAAGGCAACACTAGCAATCTTAAAATCTTTAGAAGTAAAAAAGTAACAAGAAAATTGCTCCCTTTATAAAGTGTGTACTGGTAGAGAATGTAGCATTTTTTTAACCAGGTTGTAAACATGTTTGTTTCTGTTGTAAAGATCAGCTTTTTTTAGAAGGTGTGTCTGTGGTTTCTACAACTTCTAGCACCTACCTCGAGTGGACTTTCAAGGAAGTGCAGTTTATAACACTTGAGGTGTCAGTGGTTTCTTTTCCCTCTTGGTGAAAGCCAAGCATTAACCTCTAGTTTTAAAATATGAAGCTTATCCAAAAGCGCAGAAACACTAAAAAACCACATGCTCACCCGTTCAATCTGATCTTTACAGAAGTAATAAACATTTTTACAGCCTGGTTTATAAAATGCTTATATCTGTAACAGCACACACTTTACAGAGAGGGCATTATTTAAACATACAAGTTTTGCTCCTATAAGGGTGAGGTTGATTTGACTGACAGTTGAGCACAAGGTGGCTGTCTGCAAAGAGGCTTAAGTCCCGCCTCTGTTCTTCACCACAATTCAAACAAAGTCAGGTTGATTTGACCATTTTTGACAAGGCCCTTGTTAATAAAAAAAACTTTAAAACTATGTATCAGAAACAAATGGGTGATGTTGCAAAAATTAGATTTTAGTTTTCCAAAATCTATCATCCATGTGACTTCTTTTGTAGTGAAAACAAGCTGTAGATTAAAAAAAAGCCTGGTAAACAAAACCCAGTGGTATTCTTTGTTTTTCTGAGGTGCTGTTTTAGAGATTCAAAAATTTGGAAAACTTTTGCCAGCAAGTGAATAGTTTCTGTGATATATTTTTCAGAAGTCTTTAATTCTTTATCTTTGAAACTGTGTGAAAAAGAGTTTTGGTGCACAATACAAAAAAGAAAAAAAGGAGTTTTATTTTTTTAACTTGTTTGTTTTTGTTATTGTTGTTATCATTGCTGTTGTTGTAATACTCAGGTTTACAACAGAGACAGAAGCACATCACTTATTCGTATGTGAATGGGTGCAGTCTTATTTCTATTTTCTTGTTTTTCTAGTAAGGATAACTATACTAGAAATTATGAAAACACTTTATAACTGTGTACTCAGCTTTGCCCTCTGCATCGAGCAAATCCTCCATATCCTTGCAAACAAGTTGTCCCCTTGATGAAAGAAGAACTCCACTGAGTGCCTTTAGTGTTTATTTTTATGCATTAATCTGTATTCAAATGTGATTTGTTGTGCTGTAAGACCTCTTAACTCTGCTTTTGTTGCAGAAGGACGAGATTACCCATCCAAACTTCCAGCAGAGTCTCCTGAATGTGACACAGACATCTGCTACCGAGAGGGAAACGATGTGAAAAGAATGATTCAGATGTTAGAACAACAGGCCTCTTCAGCTCTGCAAGGTAAGCACAAGTGTGAGTATAATGGGCTAGAATAACGTCTGTGTAAATGCTGTCCAGTTTAAAAATACTTCCAGACAACTCCCTCAGCCCAGTTTAACTCTTGTGAGGTTTAGAGGAAGTGGCTGCCTCTGGTTTGGCCCGTTGGCTTTTGTTACGGACGCACACTTGCAATGTTTGGAATGATTCTGGTTTTGGAGGGCGTCTCGTACCACATACCAGTTTGTGGCCCAGGGTCTAAAAATTGAATAGCTATGTGGGAGGAGCTGGTGTCAGGGGGAGCTTTCTCACTTTGGTATGAAGACTCAGATTTGTAGGAATTTGTTAAGTGGCACAAACATGGCAGATGATACAAAGAGCTAAATCAAGTCAGTATGCTACAAGTCAAGAACTGAAGGCATGTGCTTTGTTGTTTCCTTGTAGAAAGGTCGACTAATGCTCTTCTGCGACCTGTGAGGAAGAAATCAAAAGGTGACCAGGGCAGTAGCAACAGGAAGAACATGAAGTTCATGGGAGTAACGACTGGGTAATAATCTTCACACTGTAAAATGCAATTTTCCACATTGTTTTTTCTTGCATATTAGTCTCCGTCAATACGACAAAGGTTATTGAAGTTGTTGTGATACCACTTTATTATAAATCAGTATGTCAACATGATTGTCAACTTGACAATCACTGTAGCTCCTCCAAGCTGTTTAGTAAAGCTGCAGCCTCAGGTATACCCAGGATACCTTGATAAATTGTAACCTAATAGTAACAACATGATTAAAGAGAGAACGCAGTGGATGTGAGATCCTGCTGTACATTGAAATTTGTGCAATGGCATAGGCTGTCCAAGCTCCATGGCACAAACATCAAAAGGTTTACAAAACTGGAAAGTCTAATTGAGTTGAAATTGGTTCATTATATCAAACAACTACCTGAAGAAGTCACGTTATCTGATGAGTCTAAATTAACCGAACTAAGACAAGAGTTGACACAAGATGTCATAACCAAGATGATTTCTGTTAGTGTTAGAAAAAAATTTTTTACCCAACCATAGTATTTTGAGGCAGCCCATTACATCATATTTTTTACATTGAAACAACAAGTTGCATTTAAAAGGACATTTTTTAACAAATATTATACAAATAATAGCCTTGGATTTTGAGCTTTGTGTTTATTTTCTGTATTGATGTGTGTTTTCTTCTCAGACTGGACCCTGTGTCGTTTTATGGCCTCTCTCCGAGTGAGAAGGATCACTCTGAGGAGGCTGACAGGAAAATGAACAAAAAGCCCAAGGATGCTTCTCATGATGGAGCACAATCACGAAAGAGTAAGAGTGGCTCCGGTAAGGGATCTAAAGGGTCAATGAGATCACAGCTACAACAAAGGTGAGAGTCCAGAAACTGTCTGAGTGATGTTCAAGGGTTTGTTTGGGCTCTTTGTGACCTGACATGTTTTATTCCTTTCAGGTGCCGGTTGAGTGAAAAGATGTTTTCTGCTTGTCAGGCATTAAAAAAGCACTTGAGTGACGAGGGGACGTTATCAGACAGAGAATTGGTAGGTTTAATCTTTCATATTCATGACACAACCACAGGGTCTGCTCATGCCTGTGTGAGTGTGTGTGGTTGTGTGTGCATGTTAAATAGTATGTCGGTGAATGGGTGTGGAGTGATGGGTGTGTTCAAGCATGTCATTTAAGAAGAACTGACTCCGGCGTTGGAATTGCAAAGCATAAGAATGTGTCAGATCTGTAATTATCTGTCATTGTCTCAAGTCCTCATCTCGAAAACAATGGTTTTTGCAAAGCAGGAGAAGCGTATCGTTTTCACGAAAAATTGGCAAACGACTGAGGGAAGGAGAATTCAAAAGAACAATCATGAAAAGGACTGTAAAAGTTTAAAATGATACCTGAAATCCTAACAAAGCTCTCTCTTTCATGGATTTATCGAAGACAGATTCAACAGTCTGACGTTGTTGCAGAGTCTTTTTTTTAAAGCCAGTGTTTACTTTCCTTTGTTCATATCTCTGTGATTACAGGACGTTCTTATCTCTTTCAAAGCAGTGGTTGAAATTACTGTGGAAACTTGCAAGTCATTTCTGGTGGTGCATAAAATAGCCAGATACCTCCACTTTAACTCCTGTGTTTTTCTCTTCCTTGCAGAATGACTGTTTGCAGACTCTGCAGCAGGATTGGTTCTCTGTGTCCAGTCACAAGTCAGCTTCCCCCGACACCGTGGAAGATTACCTGTCAACGTTCCGGGTCATTGCCCCGTCAGTTTTGCAGCATATATCCAATATGTCTGACAGCAACGGAAACACAGCTCTGCACTACAGCGTCTCTCACTCCAACTTTGGCATTGTGAAGAAACTGCTTGATGCAGGTAAAGTAACAATAAGTCGTCATGTTTTCAAACAGCATTTTCTCTTCTATTTCACTTCCACCCATCTCTGTTGTTTATGACACCAACCCTCCTTCTATGCAGCAGAAATTTAGCAACATATATTTGATGAAAAGTTTCCAATCATGTTTTTTATGATCCCAGCATTTGAAAACAGCATAGATGGTGCCCTTTGAAAAGAGTGAGTCAGTGGTAGATCAGTGCTCTGACTCTGAAATATTCCCCTGCCCACTGCCTTTCAAATGTGTTGAGGTTGAACACTGAAACAGCCTATGAGATTTTTTAATTGTACTGATGACACTTTGAGTCAGCTTTTTTGACAAATTTTCACGCTCTCTAGCTTTGTGTTGGAAATATGTTCCCTCTTGCATGATGTTCACCTCAGTGGACATGTGGTTATTCCTAATTCATTGCTTATTTGAAATAAAATTTTCAAAAATCATTAAATAAAACTATTATTTAGATGTTAGTGCATATCATCATCATATTTCTTACCTTTTTTTGGAGTAAAAAGGTTGGTTGGATATGCCACCAGGGGTCCACAAGTCTCTGTCTGTCTGTCATCTTTGAGTCAGAAAAATGTACTTGCAGTTACAACTGGTGACCACTGAAGGAACCTTAAAGGAGTGGAGCAGCAGAGAGCACTCGAGAGGCTGATACGCTGATAGACTACTGACTTCAGGACAAGTTGATTTTTAAACAGTTGTCCATGCAGAGAACATTATGCACCAAGGGGTTAAAGTGGCCATAAACAAGTTAAATAAAATCAACTCTGAACATTTTTCTGTTCTTTCTTCACTACAGAAGTGTGCAATGTGAACCAGCAGAACAAAGCAGGTTACACTCCCATCATGCTGGCTGCACTCGCAGCTGTGGAGAGTCCAGACGACATGAAAGTTGTCGAGCAGCTCTTCACTAAAGGAGATGTCAATGCTAAAGCCAGTCAGGTCGGTGCGTTTTCAGTTTTCTCACACTCCACTTGTGCACATTTATCATTGTTAAGCCTTTTCTTTTTGTAAATTATCTTTGAAGTTCAACTCCAGGTGTCAGGCTTATTCATAACTGCTCATTTTCCAATATGTTGTGACTGGATGGTCACTTTTGAGTGTATTTACTCTTTTTTTGAACTTTAATTTTTTTCTTTTTTGGCTTTTTGTGAAGCCAGTGGGAAATGTTTTTTATATGTTTTGTCTAACTATGTACTTCTATAAAGCTGAAAGTTATAATTGCAATTCAATAAACTTGTCTCAGCCCATATCATTTGTAGATTTTTTAAGACAAACTTTGAGATGAGTAAGCGAATTGCAGCATGTCAGTCAAACAGTTCTGTGTGTTAGAGCGGATGTTTTGGACTTAGAGAAGACATAAAGTTTGGATCAGCATTGATTGAGAAGTGTGGACTCACCTTCATCTCCTTCCTCTTGTTTGATTCATGCTCTCCGCCCTCCAGGCTGGTCAGACCGCTCTGATGCTGGCCGTGAGTCACGGCAGGATGGACATGGTTCAGGCTCTCCTGTCCCAGGGCGCTGAGGTCAATCTGCAGGACGACGAGGGCTCCACGGCGCTGATGTGTGCGTGTGAACACGGTCACACTGAGATTGTTCGACTCCTGCTGGCACAGCCGGACTGCGAGGCCTCTCTGAATGACAGTGTATGTGAGTCACTGCTGCCACTTTGTGCAGCCTGTGTGAGCCTGATTGTTTCAAGCTGTGAAGCTAAAGAACTCTGAGCTGCTTTCACACAGTGTTGAACAAAGAATGCACCTTGGTGAAAGAACATTTATTCAGTGTTTCAACAAAAAATGGATGCTGTGTAATTATCATGCATCAGAGTATTTTTACATCTGCATTGATACATTATTTAGTTCAGTTTAACTCTAGCAGCTTTTATTTTCCTGTAATAGTGGATTGTTTCTGAGCAGGTTACACAGCCAAACACAAAAAATGATGGGTAACTTTTGCTTAATATGACAAACCAGATTTGATACAATCGTTACTGGATACCTTAACACTCATTTACCTGCAGGAAGTCAGGTGCATGACTTTCAAGTCTCTCCCACATAGAAAAGCCTCGTTTCTACCAAGTGGATCGGTTCGGTTCATCTTGGTACGGCACGCATTTTGTGGCGTTTCCATAGACTAAAACCAGGACGGGTCCCCTAATAAGCGACCCGTACCGCTCCACTTTTCAGTACCCCTCTGTTGGGGTGCCAAGCCGCACCAAACCGACCCCAGGGGTGGAGCTATAATCACTGCAGTACGTTGATTGGTCAAAAGATCGGTAACTTCCCGTGCGACAGCAGCAAAAAAGGACGACACACAACCCTGCACACTGCCTTTCCTGATACAAAGCTTCATTGCGTTATGGAATAATGAGTCACATGCCGATCGCAAAGTAGAAGAGTTGCTGGATGTCCTCCATCGTCACTCTTTCTTTACAATGCTGCTAATTTCTTCTCTGTTGCATTTTTTCGCGGGGTACACTGTGTAGCGCTCACAGCGCTGCAGTGACATCACGCTGTTACATAGCTGACGCGGCTCTCGACATCCGGCCCATCAAGCAGGGTACGGTTGGCTGTGGAAACGCGCACAGGATCAGGCTTTACTGATCTGACCCGTACCAAACTGTACTGATCCGTACCAGACTGCCTGGTGGAAACGAGACTAAAGGTAATGCTGCAGGTGCTCGCTGGGCTGCTGAGTGTGTTGACATAAGTATTTCCGAAAGGGGGCATGCAGCAATCCTAAGTGGTGGAAAGACTACAACAAAGAAACTTATAAGTTTTACTGATTTGATAAAAAAAATCTGCCTTTTTTTGAAATTTGAAGACTTAACATGATTCAAACAGTTGCTACAAAGAAATGTTTACAATAAATCAATATGGTTAATTTAAGTTCAAGAAAAATACATCAATGGGGGAAACAGCTAAAGAAAAATCCCAATTTTTCTCTCACTAGTGTTTAACAAAAACTCTTATTTCAACCTCTGTCTGAAACACTTTAAGTCACTGTCTCTTCAAGGTTTCCTGCTCCACAAACCCCCTTCCTGCTGATTGGCCAGCCTTTTTGAGGCCTATCAGGGGGCAGGGCCATGAGACCTTTGTGTTTGAGGCTCACCCCCATAGCATGTTGTGAATCAGTTAGGAAATCCTTCTGTGATGCCATCATTATTTCAGGGAGAAGATCTTGTGCTTCTTTTAAAACTGAGTGTTTGATCAGTTTACAAGTAGATAGAGGGATTCAGACACCTCCCTTTATGTGTTTGAATCTGTGTCTCCCCAGGATGAAAGCACAGCCTTGTCCATCGCTCTGGAGGCAGGACATCATGACATTGCAGTGCTCCTTTACGCTCACACAAACTTCTCCAAA
Organism: Thalassoma bifasciatum; assembly: GCA_008086565.1. Taxonomy (NCBI): domain Eukaryota; kingdom Metazoa; phylum Chordata; class Actinopteri; order Labriformes; family Labridae; genus Thalassoma; species Thalassoma bifasciatum. The sequence continues at coordinate 74,473 of RPOG01001927.1, forward strand.
GGACAGACAGGGGTAGGCTTGTCAACTTACCAAATACTTAAACTCTGTGTTTACGTCAGTAGCATTTCAGAGCTTTCAAATCATGTTTCCTCTTGTTTGTGCATGTTTGTGTCCTTTGCAGGCCGCTGCTCGTCACAGGTCTCTGTCCTCCTCTAGTGGAAGAAACGTCTCTGAATGAAGTGATGACTCCAACTGGAACAAACGAACAAAGCTTCGTGAAACCGTTAGATGATGTGATTTAGTAACAAAGCCATATCCACACCCACTGAGTGTTTTGAAGTATGTTACTATGTTCATGTGAATATTTTATCCTGCAGCCATTTAAGTTTTATCATGTTATTTTCTTTTTGTGAATGATATTTATGAATCAATATTTATAGTTGCTTAAAATAAGGAAAATACCCCCAAATATAAAGTATCTTATTAGCATAGCTTAGCATCACAGTTATATTAGTTCAACCAATCCTGAATGTTGATCAGTAGAAAATTATTCTTTGAAGGTTTTAAGGAAAAAATGTTCAAAATCTAATTTATGTTTAATTTTATAACAATATTTTTCATTTTAATGGTAAAAAATATATATTATTTGTTTTTTTTAATATCTTTACTATGATGATACAGGACTCAAAATATAAACTTTGTCTGTTTTAAGCCTCAAAAACTTCAGACATGTGTAAAATAACATGCAACTGTGTCTTTTTTTCTTTCTTCCCCGATAAGAATCAAATAATTGTAACATTAGACAAGAATTAAAGCATCCAGATTGAAGATGTGCTTATTGTTGAGCTTTGACGGAAACTGATGCCTTTTATTTTTCTGCCCTAGAAAAAAGACCATTCAGTTATTAAAGATATCCATCTAACTGTGCAAGAAGGGATTCACTGCTCTTCCCAAACCCAGTTAATCAATATCAAGTTTTACAGCCCAAGTTACAACCAATGTCATCTGGAGATGCTTTCCAAAACCTTACTTTTGAAATTAAAGATGGTGTCTGCCTCCGGGCCTGAACCGATAGATGATTTCAAATAAGAGGAGCCTGATAACTTAAGGCTCCACCTCCCATACTACTTTACAGATTATCAGTACGACTGGCAGAGCGCATGCTGGGAGAATAATACAGCACTGTGAGCCCTTTGAGATAGGATGCCATGAAGAGCTTTTCAAGTAAGTGGACAAATTTCAAATCCTAAATTTTGGAGGTAGCCAATGCAGAGAAGGTAACACTGGAGAGGTGTGCTCTCTCCTTCTTCTCCAAGTCAATACTCAAGCTGCAGCGTCCTAAGCCACTGGAAGAGTCCTCATAGTCTTGTAACAACAGTCAGATAATAGAGAGTTACAGTTATCCATCCTAGAGGTTACAAAAATAACCCTTTCAGAAGGTGTCTACATTTTCAAAGCACTTTTTATAATGTTTGTATTTTCTCCTCTGTGAATAAAGCCACTTCCAGTCACTCAAACGTGAATGCAACATCAATAAACTGTCAATAAATTTAAAACAGCTTGTCCTAAAAGAGGGGGTAGTGTGCTTTTTTATGTCCTCTGTCCCTTTGGTGCCCCTGTACCCCATGTCTTTAAAGCATTTATGGCCACAAAAATCGCAAATTTTCTCTCACTGTTGTTTTAGGAAAACCTTATCCCAGCCTCTTTTTGAAGCATTTTGTTTCAGCTGCTGTCTTTTTAAGGCTCCATGCTCCACAAACCTCCTTACCTGTGACTGGCCAGCTCACTGGAGGCAGAGCTACGAGGAGGCCTTGATGATTGTGGCTCATGAACCTATTAAACAAGCCTTGTGTGAGAATCTCGTGAAGATCTCATACTTTTTTTCAGAACATTGTTTTGTTAAGTTTACCGACAAATACAGGGATTTGTACAACATTTGGATGTGAGGTATGAAAATCTGCCCATTTCTTCTGAACATGCACCTGGTGGAATTGTATGCAGTTTCAATCAATTATTTGCCCCACTTTGCTGAACTAAGATAGAATTTGCAAATTAAAGTTGTGGCTTCATTTTTTTACCCAACCTGATCCAATCAGCAGCTTCTGGCGAGCGTCCTTTATGAATGTTTTCTCACGTTTCTCTTGTCAAGCAGGTCAACACTTCAGACAGTTGAAGTCACTCCTTGACATTTAGCTCTCCATTCTCTACACTGCAGGAAGTCAAATTTAATTGGATATTTTTGTCTTACTTTTGGTAAAATAATGACCAAAAAGAATTAATTCAAGCTTGACACACCTGGAAAGTCCAAGAAAATGATTTGTTTCAAGTTTCTTAAATTGGGAGAAATTTTTTGTATGTCAAGAAACCAACATGTCTATGTTTCTTATTCCATTCTACTCATTAGAGGCAACCTAGGCCTTTATTTTGGCTTCTCTTGTAATAAACTGACATCTTTTCTGGAATTGTCTGGCGGGAGCAACATAAAATGAATCTTTGAAGACAGGTTTTACTCGTGAATATACAAAAATTGTCACTTAGTTTTGAGTTTTTAAAGTGTACAACGGGACCAACTCAGTCTCCAGTTCTTTGCATTCTCCTTTGTGTCCATCTGGTCCACATTTATTTGTGAGTGAAGTTCAGTAATATGCAAGAGTTATTAAAGTTTCAAAACGCAGATTCAAAGAAATGTTGGCTTATAATTAGTGCGAGTCTGGATTTTCATCAGAGTATTCTTGGCTCTATTCATGCAAATTGAAATTTAATCCCTGCTGTGAATCATTGATCAAACATTGAGAATAACCTGCTCTGTAGTTGAGTTCAGAGGAACAAGAAATCTGGCATTCAAAGTGGGACAGTAATTCAATTCTGCAAGAGCCCTGCAACCCAGGGACTGCTGTTAAATTTGACACAAGAACACTGATTGTAGAGGAATGTGTGAAAAATAAGGGAGGTGAAACAGAGGAAGCCAGGTTTTTAAAATCATGGACATTTTCTCTTTGCTTTATTCTCTTTGTTGTAGTTTGGACGTCAAACAAACATCAAACACTTTGCTTTATCCCCTGCTCCACACATTTTACCTTTAAGCAAATCTTCCCCATCCCATCGGCCGACTGATGAACCTGAAACACGCTACTGAAAAACAGGAGGTTGATGTATTAAATGAAGCTGTCATACTTCTCAGCGGCCTGCCGTCGACACCACCCTCTGCTTGCAGCCTGAGACTGTGTCCCATTACTGTGAGCCTGTGCGTGTGTGACTGAGAGCGCTCTGAGTCATTTCCCAGCAACAGCAATAAAATACAATGATATACAAGGTCCGCCATCAAAAATGTGCTGTTTCCATGGGAACAGTCAGTGGTTTTGAGAGAGGGTTTTTCGGACGCATAATACTGAAAATAATCTATTTCTTCATGATATCAGATCCACTCACTTCATACTGTCACACTGTGCAGGAACTGAACACCTCAGTGCTTCCTGTATTCTTATTTAAAACAAACATTAAAGCCTCTCTTCCTTCTTTAGCTCATGTTTTGTCTTTTAACTGAGTGACTTGAGTGAATATTTCATGCAGATGTATTCACTAACAGAGCCGACAGAAATCAAGAGCTCCTTATGCTGCTCCCTTATTCCCAGCTCATAATGCTGCATGTTTTTGAAATCTGTAAGTTAGTCATCACGTTCCTGCATCTTGATTTATTCTCTCAGGCTTATAATGCTTTGTATGCATTTGTACTAGACTTACTTATAAACCTACACTGACCCCTCAGTACTGTTAATGCTGCGTCCTCTGTCTGTGTGGTTTTTGTCTCAGTTTCTCTACTGGGACTTCATCAACCAGAAACTGTCAGTCAAACCCCGTCACGTCCCTCCAGCAGGTCAGCACTTCTCCTGCTTATTAAGATGGTTTCTGTACAGCTCATTCAAAAAAGAACAGGAAATCCTTGAATACATTTCAGTGAATTTCTGAAATGTTCAAACAGGAGTTATCAGAGTCAGTGAAAAACAAAGTTTCTGAGGGGTAAAACAGATAAATAAAATTGAAAAATCAGATTTTTTTATGTGTATTCTCACTTAAGTCTCAAAATTCTGACCTTTGGGGCGTAGATGGCCTAGTGGATATGACCGCGCACCATGAGGCTTGCCCTCGAGCGGGTGGCTCGATTCGATTCCCGCCTGTGGCCTGTTTCCCGCATGTCACTCCCCACTCTCTCACCCCCTTTCCTGCTCTATCCACTGTCCTCCCCTATCCGATTAAAGGCAGAAAAGCCAAAAAAAAAATCTTCAAAAAAAAAAAAAAAATTCTGACCTTTGTCAGAGAATTCTACATTCAGTCTCAAAAAATGACTAAATCTTAAAATGATAACTTCAAGATTCTTATACTAATCTCATAACAGTGACGTGTCTACTTCAGCATTACCACCTCAATTTTAAATTACGACCTAAATCTCAAATTTATGATCTCAAAATAAAAGTCACAATTACAATTTTTATCTCAAAATCCATTTTTATTTATCATTGTCAACATTCTGAACTTAATACTCTAATCATGACCTTAAACTTTCTTTTTTTAAACCTTTATCTCACAGATTTCTGACTAAAATCTCTCAATCTCAGATTTCTGACCTTAATCGCAGTTTTTTTATTGTCTTAGAATTATGAATTAATACCCTAACTATGACCTCAAACTCGGAATTGTTTTAACTTTATCTAAAAGTTATGACGAAATCTCTCGATTTTGATCTTAGTCTCAGAATAATAAGCTTAATCTGAGAATTTTTTATTTTAATCTTGGAATTTTGACCTTTATCCAAGAATTCTGACCATAACCTCTCAACTCAGATCTTAATCCCATAATAATAGCCTGAATCCCAGAATGGTTTTCATCTTAGCTTCTGAATATAATCCTAGAATGAATCTTAACCTTACTCCCAATCTTAACTTTCATACAAGAACCTTGATCTCACAGTTATGACCCTAAGTATCTATAGTAGCCATAACTGGCTTGTAATGTAGTTCAGTAATTCAAGAACTGAGTGCTGAGCACGGCATGACTTGTTTTAACTGTTTTACTTTTCAGTAATCACCTTTATTTGTATTTCCTATGCCTTCTTGTTTTACAATCTCACTGTAAAACTCAACTTAACTTTGCAATTTCCAATTAGACTGAACCACAGAGACGACCTCAAAATGCAAGACTCATTAAGTTTCACATTTCAAAGTCTGTTTCATCAAAACGGAAAGAGACACAGGATCCAAAATCAAGGCAAAGCAGAGGGTTTAGTCAAATACACTGAAAGTAGGTCATACATGAGGAACTAAGATTAAAATGGCTGAAACATCAACACAATGGACAAGACACAAAAGAGAGGTGACTCAGAGATGAACTCCTCTTAAGACTTGCAAAGAACAAGACAGGTGAGACACTCTGGGGTGATGGAAGGTAAAGGGTCTACAACAAGGGGGAAAAGGGGGACTATCAAAATAAAACAGGAGATGCAGGACAAGAAACATAAGAAAAATAATTAACAGTGAGATATGGTACTTGAACCCCTGCACCACCTTCACTGCTCAATATGGGGGTCAAAAATCCAGGACAACACCTCTTGGTTCATTTGTGAAGCCGTCTTTTATTTGGTTTTTAATGGTAACATTGCATGATTATCAGAGTAGCCGCAGCGCTCCCTTTTCTCAATAAAAATCATTTACCATTAATGTTCCTCTTTTGTTTACGGCCCCTGAATTCCAGCAGAGTGACGAACTCAATTTTCTTCGGCTTTTTTTAGCTGATACTTGAACACATCTGGTTTCTGGGAATCCATTTATTTTCCACCAGCATGTGCGAAATGCGGCTGGAAAAAAGCAAACAATGTCAGAACTCACACACCACAGGAAATGAAGACAACAACAAAGCAGGAACAGAACGGAGCTCAAAGATCCTGCTGCATGTTCTTCAACTCTGGACTAAATCACAAGGACAAAGCCCGTCCTCTTTGTACTTTGTATAAAGCAGAGGCTGGTCTGGTTTGAGCTGGAATTTAGAAAAGTAATGAAGGTCAGGAGGCACATAATCTGAGCAAGTCAAGATTTGAGAATCCTTTATTGTATGAGATTATCTTCATGGTTACCTTATATCGAGAGAATTATAACAGAGTGTGTACACGCACAGAAAAGGTTTACTTCTGAAGTTAAAAAACACATGAAAACTGACTTTAAAGCAAAGTTTTTAAAACGGTTTGTACCCTGTCGCTCTCTTCATAGAGTGAAGACCCTTCTCTTAAATAGATCAAATTTTAGTTAAATCGTGCATTTCCAATAGGGCCCCTATTGAGAACATGCTTTAACACTTCACATCAGAAACACAGTTGTTCCCAAAAATTTACACCCCCCAGCAGAATTTCAGATTTTTTTGGTCTTTTCTCAAAAAATATGAATGATAACATAAAAACCTTTCTATCACTCGTGGTTAGTGAAAATGACCCTGTTAAGAAGTCTACACAACTCTGGTGCTTTTGGCCTGATAAATGTACAAAAGTGAACAAAAATGTGTTTGAATGTCTACTAAAGGTAACCATCCTCACCTGTGATCTATTTGCTTATAATCAGTGTGTGTGTATAAAAAAATGAACAGGGTCATTTTTGAAGTTTCTGTTGTCATTATGATTTAAAAAGAGTAAACACAGTTGTTTGTTAAAAAAATGTCTTCACCCAACCTCTAACCATGAGTGACAGAAAGGTTTTTGTTTTATCATTCATATTTTCTGAGAAAGGGCCAAAAAAATCAGAAAATTCTGCTGGCGAGGGACGGAAGGCGACAGGACGGGACTTTCCACACAAGTGTTTATTGTACAAGATTAGAATAAGACCATATGGATAAGACCACAGCGCTGTGTCTCATACATGAGAAGTAAAACATACAATAACCTTCATCAACTCATCATTGATGAGTCATTTCATTTGGTCTGGAGTGTAAGGACAAACATCTCTCAGCATAAGGACTTGTATGTAACCCAAACCAAAACAGAAAAGCACCTCGTAGTATAATGTTCTTACTATAGACTGTATGTAGAATGGACGATGTGGCCCCTGGAAGCCAGACATTCAGCTACAGGAGCCGCCATCTGCTGCACTTGTGCAGTCAGTTTTTAATGTCTTATAACTAATGACAAAACAACTTTCCAGAACAAAAAGGGGCTTTAACACAATGCAGCCAAATATATCATCATATCACTGCAACAAACAAATGTGAGAAACATTTCTATGCGGTGTAATTACTTTTTAAAGCTTGACCACTTTTTATCCGGCATGCATTTGGAAACAGAGTTTTTGACCATTACTGCAGCCAGTCACCAGGGGGAGCAGTTTTTGCGGTGACCTCATTGATCCAAGTGAGATTGTGTCCATGATTTTTAGAGTCTATGGTACTTACCACATCTATATTTCTGTCATTAGCCTCATAGCATTATTGCCTAAGTTATATTTTCAAGTTTTCAGGAAAGAAGAAAAAGCACATATTCAATAATATTTTTATTATTACCCATAATATTATGTTTTTATTATCTTACTTTCAACTTATTTATTTTATTGATTTTTCTTTAACTTAGGCAGTTATGCTATGAGGCTAACAACATTTAATCTGCTGTCGTCTGTAATAGCCCATGGTAATAGGTAATAGCCAATGCTTTTAACATGTGTACGTTACTGTGGAGTGAGCCCCAAGTGGCCAGTCCAGGACCTGCAGTGTTTTGGCAAATCCAATTTGGTGTTTATTCAGCTGGAGTAGCTGCAGCTTTGATGTAGCTGATAAAATAAAGATAACTTGATTTTATGTAACATAGTTTAGTTTTAACTCAAGTACTTAGGTAACTTGTTTTTTAAAAAGCAACAGTAACTGTATCAAACTTCATTTTTTACAGTGTGACGTGATCACAACAGAAACTCTTTTATCTCTGCATGGATGTTGTCTTAAACCAGATGTGGATGTTTTCTTGTGTAAACATGTTGGTGAAGGAATAGTTTATCAGAGACTCATGTTTGGCACAAGTTGGTTACATTTTGGCAGAAGCGTGTTGCGTTCACTGATACTGGTTCATTTTAAAGTCAAATGTATCAGCTGGATGGTTTCGGGTTTGATTCTGAGTATTTCATGAATAAATCTCTTTCTTTCTTCTTCTGATGACGTCATGTGATGAATATTTGACAGGGACATGACCCCCCCAAACACACACACACGCACGTGCGCAAACATGCCCAGTGTGTATGACCCAGACATGAGTGTCTGCTTTATGCTGCAGGATGGACTCATGTTTCTACTTCACTGCATTGGTCGACGGGAAAAAATGGCTCGTCCCCTTTCTCAAATGCAACAGTGAAAAAAAGAGAAAAAAAAAAAAAAACAGAGAAAAAAAAAAACAAAAATGGACCCGATAACTTTAACAGCGGGGTAGGAAGAGAGAGAAAAAAGCGTCTGGCAGCAGTCGATATTAAAAACATGCAGAGGGAGACAAGCTCGGGGCCTTCCAGAGTCAGGAAAAAGACTTCGGAGAGCTGCAGACAGGAGATGGGTATGGCTTTTCTATTTTCCCCCTGCCCATTGATTTGTATATGAAAACATAGCGCTTTTATTCTCCCCCCTTCTGGGCTCTGCTTCTGAGTGATCAGCTGATGAAGAGACTAGCAGCTCGCCGCTATGCTGGCTTGCTAATTCTCTCCCCCACAGCTGCAGCCGATCCTGATAGCCAGCCTGCAGATTGCACTCAGGTAAATATCCTCCTCCATGTCCTCTCTCTTTTTTTTTTTTTTTTCCTTCTCAGGCTCAGGATTCAGCCAGGCTACATCGCATGGGAAGAGAGGAAGAGATGGATAAAATGTGTGTGCGCGCAGGGGGAAGAGAGTGTCTGTGAGTTTATATGAGTGTGTGTGTGAGAGTGAGAGAGGGAGTGAGAAAGAGAGAGAGAGAGAGAGAGCAGAGTGGGGGGGAGAGAGGAAGAGGGAGTGTGTAGGTGTGTGTTGTAACAGATGAGAGGGAATCTTTGCCAGATTAGTCAGGGAAGAGGCAGTCTTGTTAGGAGAAAGGCACAGGCATGGAGCATCACATGCACACACACACACTGACAGCCTTTCCTCTCTCTCACACATGCACAGTCAGTCAGTCAGACAGGCTCTCAGCTGCGTTTTACATCTTTGAGGATTACCCTCTATCCCTCCAGTATTCCTCTGGAAGGATTGCAGCCCCTTAGAGAGAGAGTAGCGGGGCTTTCAAAGCCTACGTTTTGAGCCGCGCGATCATAAGCAGGATTCCTATTGTTGCCTCCTCTCAGTCAATAATGTGCCATGTCTTTTGGTTTCAAACTGCAGCCATGCCTTGTTGTTTTCTGTGTCTGAGTGTTTGCATCACAGTCACCTTCATTCCTTTTGCATGATTATTGTTTTCAACTTATGATGCTGCACGATCATATTTCTGCTCCCCTCTCTTGTGTGCAAATTCAATATTTCAGCACGCATTTATCCGTCCTTCAGTTTTTTTGTTTTTTGTTACAAGCCAGTGCTCAGTTTATCATATGACTTGAATGCTGCTGTGTGTACTGTATAAGCTGCAAGATTGATGCATCAATATTCTGCTTGGATTGGACAGCATGCTTTTCTGTTTCCTCCCTCCCTCCTCTCTCCAGACGGGGATGCTGCTGCTGCTTCTGCTGCTCGAGCTGCTCTTGCTGCATGCATACTCGTGTTTCTGGCCTCTAATTGCCTTTGTGGAGAATACAGTGGTTGCAGCAGACATTTAAAAATGAAGCGATGAAATGGTTGAAAATAACTCAGGATGCGGCAAAGCAGCAGCGTCGAGCATCAGACGCGTAAAATCCTGTTTCGGTTTAATTTCTGTGACAAAGCAGAGAAATAGGAGTTAATATTTGCTGCATTATGTATTCAGATCTCATTGTGCATTCATAAAATATAATACTCCCCCCCTCTCTCTGTAATCATCTAACATCAAAGCCTCCAGATGAAATGATCTGTCCTGAATGTGCACAGGCAGAGAGGTCGCTTGTGTTCATGCTAAATTGGATGTGAAAGCGAAAAAAATAAAACCTTTTTCATTAGAGAACAAATCCATACTCAGGAATTTAGAATGCTTCAATTTCGACCAAAACTGCTGATTAGAGACGGCTTCATTTGAGGGTTATAGCCTCAGAGTTTGGAGTATTTTTGCAGAGTAGGAATGTTGAAAAAATGTCTGACCATCCAGTCTGACAAAAGAACGTCAAAGGAGGATTTTTTTAATTGAAGTCATCCACATTTCTTCCTCCAGCCCTCATGGTCCATGTAGTGAATAATTAACCGAACAACAAAAAAAAAAGAAAATACAAGCTTTATGTGTGAAATACCTGTTACATTTGCATGCTCTGTCTCCATTTCTTTGGGTTTTTTTGGGGCTTTCCACGCTTATCATCGTGTCTACCTGCAGCCTGAGTCCAGAGAGAACGGTTCCCTGGAGGAAATGGAAGAGGACATCAGTCTGAAAAAGCGTAAAAGTGATCAGCCAGGAGAGAAAGAGCTGCAGGGCGCACAGGAGACGGGTGAAAAGGTCAAAAGGAAGCGAGGACGCCCACCTGCAGAGAAGCTGCCTCCAAATCCGCCTGAACTCACCAGAACGCTGAGCACACTGGTGGATATGGTTATCAACTACAAGGACGGGTGAGCACAATACTGCAGCTATACTCACTGTTAGGGGGGAAAAACTGAATTTGAAGCTACTTTATGCTAAGATATATTTTAACAAAACCAAATATCTGAATTGTAACCACTGTGATATTAAAAAGCACAATAAGAGCTCTTTATAGTGACAAGAAAAGGTTTGACTGACATGTGTTTTCATTTCCTGCTTCTACAACTGTTCCACAAACCTGCTGGGCTTTCATAAATGTCCTCACACCAGTTTTCTGACCTATTTGTCAGACGAGTGAGCTATTACGTCTTGTGTTCAGGTTGGGTCGACAGATCAGTAAAGGCTTTGTGCAGCTGCCGTCGAAGAAGGAGGTTCCAGAGTACTACGAGCTGATCAGGAAACCTGTGGACTTCAGGAGGATCAGAGTGAGTGTCACTAAACACACGGAGCTCACATCCAGACTACAGCGTCACTGTGAGAGAAACAAACCTCCAGAATAAATCTAAAATCAGCTTACAGTATCAGCAGTACTGAGAGGTGAATGAAATATGTTAACATGTAGGATATTATACTGTTCGTCTGAACCCTATGTTCTCACATTACTACCTATGTGAATGACCCTCATTGTGCTGTCCAAATAAAGTTGTCTGAGCACTTGAGTCTAGTCTCACAGTAAAAACCCTAAAGAGAAAAGAGAAATGCCTGATTTTTGAGTGTGACACTATTCTGGTGGCTTCATTGACAAAACTGCTTTATTTTTAAGTGCTCATTATGTTTCTATTCTATGTTTTATTCATATAAATCAGAAAACTAAAAGTCTGCAGATTCATGAGCAGCTCAGTCTGTCAGTGCTCAGACACATTAGTGGTTTAAGCTAAATGTCAAGATTCTAACTTGGTTACTTCTACTCACTACATTACAGCTGTTATTAAGCATGTAGCAGCATATATCTGAACAGACATAGTAAAAATGGTACATCAGCACATTCTTGGGACTTCAAGTTGACATACCCTTGTGGAATTTATGATTTCTTGGCCTTTTCTCAGAGAATATGAATGATAACACAAATACTTTTCTTTCACTCATTGTTAGTGGTTGGGTGAAGCCATTTATTACCAAACAACTGTGTTTATTATTTTCAAATTATAATGGCAATAGAAACCTCTAAAATGACCTTGATCATGTTGAGCAGACCTGATATTTTTTGTGAGTTTGTTCCAGGTATTTGTTGCATTAAAGGTGCAAACTGCCTCTCCATGTTTGGTTGTGACTCTGGAGACTGAAAGCAGATTTGTCCTTACTGAATTGGGATTTAGCTGATTTATTTGGCCCTAAACCATTCATTGCTTTATAAACCAGCAGGAGTATTTTAAAATCCATCCTCTGACTGACAGACAGCCGGTGTAAAGACTTCAGAACTGGACTGATGTGATCCTCTTTCTGGGTCTCAGTGAGAACTGAAGCAGCAGCGCTCTGAATCAGCTGCAGCTGTCGCACTGATTGTTCAGGGAAACCTGTGAAGATGCTGTTACAGTCATCAAGTCAAATGAAGATAAATGCATGAACCAGTTTCACCAGGTCTTGCTGACTCATTGGTCCTTGTAGTGATTGTAAGTTGACTCTGTAGCTGTGTTAATGTGTTTGTTAAAACTCAGGTCTGAGTTCATGTTGACAGATTTCTGGCATGGTCAGTGCTTTCTAGAATTTAAGTCTGGAGTTTTTCAATGACTTCTAATTTCCTAGTCTTATCTTTGTTCAGCTGGAGATAATTTAGGCACATCCACTCATTGATTTGTTCAACATATTTACCCAGAGCCTGTATGAGGCCATGATTTCCTGGTGACATTGTAATGTATAACTGTGTGTGGTCTATATAATGATGGTAACTGAATCTGTTGTTTTGCATAATCTAAGCCAGTGGGAGCATATAGATGTTAAACAGAAGAGGCCCTTGGATGGAGCCTTGAGGGACTCCATGTTATTTCTGTCTGCTCAGATGTTCAGTTACCTATAGACACAGAGTAGACTCTGTCCCTTTGATAAGATTTAAACCAGCTGAGTGCTGCATCAGAAAGTCCCACCCAGTTATGTAGTCAGTTGAATAGTATGTCTTGGGTGACTGTGTCAAAAGCAGCACTAAGATCCAACAGCACACCAACTGAAACTCCAGTAGTGTCAGTGTTTAAATGGATGCCATTAAACACCTTAACTAGAGCAGTCTCGGTGCTGTGATGAGGCCACAAACCTGACTGAGATATTAAAACAAACCATCACTTTATCAACAGGAAGTGTGAGCGGGGGAATGTTTTAACCTGGAGGAAAAACACTGTTAGCTTCCTGCTGGGGATAACTGGTGACAAGATACCATCATCACAGAGGCTGAAACACTGGGTAGTGCAGGACCCCTGATGTAAGCTGTGTTCACGGACAGTAACATTAAGGCATAGTCTGTCAGGCTGTAAAGTGAGTCTGCCCAAAAATGGTACACGGAGACATGAACAGATGAATTCAGGGTTAACACCAGGGAAATGCAGGGAGGGATGTTTTTTTAATAAGTTCAACAGACCATAATATTCTCCTAGTCCAGACTACCTAACTTGAAGTGGCCTGGGATAGATTATACCCCAGTCTTATCTCAGTCTGGGTCAGATTGCATCCTACAATTGCATCAGTAGTGAAGAGTTACTTTTGCTCTGTGGTGGTGCAAAACATCAGAAGCTGGTAATATACTTGGTCTTTCAACTGTATTGGGCCTGAGCTAAAATATATCTGCATATAGTTTAGATGGATTTTAATTTGGCCTGCGGCACCAGATGAGGGCACCTAAAGGTTAATAACTGGAAGATGAAGGTAGATGCTGGAGATGAACTAATACTTTGACAGGAGGTCGATAACCTTCATCTGAAGCCTGACAGGATTCTGGTCAATCACTTGAGGAGCCATGTAACGAAAACTAGACATCTAGAGACGTCTAGATACGGCTAAATACATAGAAGGGCTGCACAATATTGCAAAAAATGATGTTGATTTTTGTTTCCTGCAATATTTTGCGATATTTCTTTAAGTTTACTGCTCCACTCACATTCACTGCTCCCTCTCCCTCAGTCGCTTGACCACTCACGCCGCACATCACTCTGTCCAACCCTGATAATAGCAGGTGAGATGACAGAGCGCTGAGAAAGTGCCCTAACGGTGCCAGCAGTTCATGCAGTGTATTAAAATATGCAAACAGATGCACATTTAGATCTATTAGTGATATGATTGGGCATAGACAGGATACATAAACTAAATTTAAAGGCCAAATATATCACTATGTTGCAATATATTATACACCTTGTGATGTGAATATTGTGCATGCACATATCCCGATGATGATACTGGTAACAATATATTGTGCAGTCCTAACTTATGGTGCTTTCAAGTGTATACTCTGCATAAAAAATAAAGTTTTTTGGACATGTTTAATAAATCCAAAGACTGCAACAGTGAGATAAAGTAAACTATTACATGGTGAATGATGTAGGGCAGTGGTTTCCAAACTTTCCCAATAGTGTTAACAGAGACCAGCAAAAAGACTTGAGACACTTTATTTAGCTGATGCACCAATAATCAGTCTACATGTGGTTAAATGTTGCTGTTTCCAAAAATGAATGTGCCTCCAATGATGCAGTTGTTATCCTGGTTTAGTCACTTCAGGGGTCTTCAGTGAACAAAAACATCAAATACTTTCTCTTTGCATGTTTTTTTATCCAATCTAACCTCTGTTTCCAATTATATTTTGTCATTAATTTATGAAATATGCTATTGTATAGTGCTGATTTTGGAAGGAACTTCAGAACCCTGTACTTTATAAACATCTTATTGAACTCTGAGCAAAATATCCTCTGTGTTTCTCAAAGTGCTGAACTTTCTCAAGATGAGGTGCTTTTGTTTAGTGGTTTTTTTTGTTTTTGGAGACAGTATTTTCATTTTTCTCCATTTCCTCCCCTAACATGTTGTGGTCGTGTTGAGGTTTTAGTCTCTGACTTTCTGCTCCACAGGAACGTGTTCGTAACCACAAGTACAGAAGTGTGGAAGACCTGGAGAAGGACATTTTCCTCCTATGTCACAACGCTCAAACCTACAACCTGGAGGGATCTCAGGTGGGATTATTTCAACTGATTGTGTTTAAGAATCCTCAGTCTGGTCTTCTCTGGATTAAGGTCTGATCTGTTGTGCGTCAATTCCCTGTTGCAGATCTACGAGGACTCGATCGTCATTAAGTCTGTTTTTGAGAGTGCGAGACAGAGAATTGTCACGGACCAGGAACAGAAAGAAACAGTCAGCACCAGTCACAGCGACAACGGCGGCAGAGCTGAAGACCAATTTGATGCACGAGCAGGTGAGATCTGACACTTTCTGGAATCTTTATTGCAGGTGGGCCAATTAAAATGAATACGACTTAAAATCTAACTCACCTTCTTATTTTCACCTTTCATCCTTTGTCCCTGTTTGACTCTAGTGAATCCATTACCAGGGCAGCTAAAGCAGGAGGAAAAGAAGGAAAGAATCAGAAACACCACGGTGAAGAGGCTCCACAGTGGTTTAGACAGCGATGAGGATCTAGAGGATAAAACCACAAAAGATGAAGGTTGAACTGAACAGCCTTCCTTTTTTTTCTACTCCAGTTCATCTCTTCTCTTTTTCCACATGCCATTTCAACTGTTGCTTCATTTTATGAGCTTAAGAAAAGTCTTTGGGGATCAAAAACCAGAAAACCACTCCAACAGAGGTCCTCACGGAGATCATTTTTATAGATGACTCATGCCACTCAAACACGTCTTGCTGCACATAGTGGTCTTCAGTCGTTTCCGTTTTATCTGCCTTAGTCCCTGTGATCGCTTCTGCAAATATTCTGTATCTCTCCGGTTTCACTGACTGTTTTTAACCATACATCTGACTGTATGAATTGCCTTCATATGTCTTGAAGCATGACGTATATATTTCTCTTAAAGCTGATGATGTTGAAGAGTCCGGGCTGGAGAACTGAAGCACATGAGAAAGTCTTTTTGGAGAAAAAAAAACAACAAAGTCTGTAAATTTATTCAGATCTCTAGCTTCATTTTGGAGATGATCTTTGATAAATACAAAATGTGAGAGTGAGGAGTCAAAGACACGTTTTAGTACAAATAGAAGTACTTTTGTCTGTTTTTGATACGCGGTGGAAGACGTTTGATCAAATCAAGGGTATTCAACTTCAACATTTTTATCCCTTGTGCTGCAGTATATTCACATATTGTACAGTTTGTGTGAAAAGTTAGTAATATTTCTTTTCATTCACTCTCCTGGTTGTTGGGGGAGGTTGGTACCATCATTGTTAAGACAATCCCTGGAAATATGTATCACTTAAACACTTGGGAAATAAATTTTACCAAAAAGTCCTACATCTGGGTTTCATCTTTACTACAAAAAGGAGAAGTCACTGTCAGAAATACTGTGTTAAGCATTTGCAAGAGATATCTGTATAATTGGGCAAGTCAGAGTTTGAGTCAGGTGATTTCAAAGCCACATAAAATTTGCCTTTTTATATAAGGCAGCAGGATTATCAGTTCACTGTATTTAATGTGTGTTTCTGACAATAGGTGGAGCCAGAGAGCTGTCTGGTTGCCAAAGATGAGAGTTACAGCACTGCTGGGCTTTCTCCTCTCTATGACGAGTGATTTAAAAGTGAAGGATTCAGATGACCCTGAAATACAAAATGTTACTTTTTACAAGAATAATCCTGCTCAGTTGTCATCTCTGGGCCTCTATACCTGTGTGTCAGTGTGTGTGTGCCTCACCCCCTTGAAGACCCTGTCAATCACACTTACAGTAACCAACAGCCTTTCACACAAAGTTCACAAGAAGCCTGCTGTAGCTAGATAGACAGCCGTAAAAAAAAATTTGCTGCACATAATCCTTCATATTAATGTGTGCAACAGAAGGGTACACTCCGTGAGCAGGAGCTATGATTTCACAATTTTTAACAAACCTCTTTACAGAGAGAACAAAGTTCACTTCAAAGAGGACACTGAGCACTGATACAGCTGGTTTTGTATGCGTGAAGGCGTCAGACCAGACTGTGGTAAATGAGGATGCATCTGCTGGTGTTTGGTGAACTGCGACTAAAATAATTTCTAACTCATGTCCTGTCTTGTCTGGCATGAAGCATCTTGTAGTTAATGATGTTTAGAATTGGTTATCAAAAAATGAAGAGGAAAAAAACTGTTTCAGCTGCATTTATCCTGATGTGGACTTTAGCCATGTATAAAAACATGACATTTCCTGAAACTAGAGGCTTGAATCTTTCAAATGAGGTGTCACTGATTAATTTTGACCTTATGGTTCTTCAGTTATAAGCCTTAAAAACATAGCATGGTAAATAGGCCAGAATTGGGTGGAGTGTAAGGGGTTAAAGTATAAGAAGAGCATGACACCGTCTCCTCAGGACTATGGACTCAACATTCTTCATTTAAAACTTCATTAAATAAACAAATGCCACGCTTGTTCGCTCTCATTGACACCGAATCCCAAATCAATAGACACAAATCTCATGAGCACATCTCCCAACATCGCTCTCTGTTCCACATCTGTTTTGGATGTCTATCAAGCTGTAGAAGCTCATAATCTCTAGGATTCCCACGGTAGAATTATATAACAAGACTTAATGAATCAATTTACAGCATTGAGATTTTCCTCTTTACATTTCATAGAAAAGTATCAGTGGTTCAAAAACACTCCAATCAGATGTTCAGAGATTAAGAGTGGCTTTAGTGTGTCTGAGCTAAAAGGTGTGTGCTTTTCAGTAAATGGCTCTGGGTAACAAAGAGGTGTGGATGTCTGTTTGTCAAATCTCCTGCAGAACGACACACAAAGCTAATGGAGGAGCAGAGACAGAGATATTGCTGAAGGTAGACACACTAATGGATTTGGAAGATTAGCAGGCGTAGGAGGTGGCTTTAATCTGTTGAGAAGACAATCCATTTCCCCTGTACCCATAGGACACAGATTTAATAGAGAGTTTGGTCGACATCTACCACAGCCCTTGATTATTAACTGTTATATCAATGTATCACATCCAGAATCTCCCCGGTCACTCTGACAGGCCCAGCAGCATGTCTGCACCTACATTTAGCTTTAATTGTGTGTTTCATCTCACAAAGTTGACTCTCAGATAAACATGTTTATATTCTGTATTATCTAAGTCTTTTCCTTAACACAGCCACCAACTTTAGGTGTATCTATGAATGAGAATATGATGCCAAAGTCCACTTGTTCCAGTAGTTCAGTTCAAAGTATCTCATAAAATCAAAATCAAGTGTAAAAGAAGATTATAAACTAACAGTTTGACACTCTGATCAGATAGTGAGCTGGAAACACCTGCAAATGTTGCCTGAGCCTTTAAATGGTCTCAAAGTCTGGACCAGTCGGAGACACAATCATAATTTAGATCGATGACTGACAGAAGTCCAGATGACAGTTGCTAACCTCCCTCACAAGGGTAGGACACTAAAGGTTACTGCTGAAGAAGCTCTCTGATCATATTCAAGCAAGTTAGTGGAAAGAAGACTGGAAGGAAAAAGTATGAGGGAGAAAACAATGAACTGGAAACAGGGAGGAAATTAGGACTTGGCTCCTGACCACAGGGCCAAAAGTGATGAAAACTGATGAAATGACCAGGATGTTACTGAGCTTGCTTGGGCAGCAAACTGTCCAAAGCCAGCAGGTTTGAGGGGCCATGACATCTGCTACTGTTATTCCACTGTGTTTTCAGAGGTCCAGAGTCAGCACAGATTTTTACCAGGAAACTTTAAAATGCTTCATATTTCATCTGCTTACAAGTTTAATGAAGATTTTGATTTTATTTCCAAGCATATTTCCTGCCCACAGCACCAAAAGAATCAAACTGAACCAAGTATTGAGCGCTCATGAATGAAAATACATTTTTGAGGGTCAACATTTTGAAATTAAAAATTCCTTTTTTATTAGTCTTATGTAATATTCTCATTTTATGAGATACTGTAAGCCATCATTTCCACAATTTCAAGAAATAAACATTAAAATATTTCATTCTGTATGTTCTGAATCCAATTGAACTACTGAAGTTAAATAACCTTTACATCACATTCTAATGCACTGAGACGCACCTTTATACACTTATTTATTTATTTATGCATGTGGTTGGTGGTGGTGGTGGTGGGGGGGGGGGTTTGGGTTTTTTTTCTTATGTAATTTTCTCAATCAAATAAGCTCTGCTTACTCTACATAACCAAACCAAACCAAACAGGTTAGCAACTGCAGATTTTTGAGGGTGCTGACAAGTTGGTTTGCACAGAGCGCTGTAAAACATTCAAACTGTCAAAGCATAAACAGTCTGTGTGACAGAAACTGCTGTGCCGTGAAAAAACTTCCACATTATTGATCTCAGCAGCCTGATGATCGAGTACTGAAGACAATAAGACAGTCACTTCATCTATTCTGCTAATGTTGCTGTTTTCTGCTTCTCTGCACTTAAAGAGTTCATCTGTGAGTGAAGCCCAGTCCAACATACAGGGCAGACGCAGGAGAGATGAGATACAATAAGATCTCTTTTATAGATCCACACCTAAAAACAGGCATGCTTTTATCTACTGGAGAAGTGAAGTAATCAGGGAAAATATAATCATAAAAAAAATTGTGTGTGTGTGTGGGGGGTGGGGTCCTTCTGACTGGTGTTTTAGAATATCCTTATTTCAGCATGTGTCTGAACCTTTTAGCTGCTGTCTCTTTAAGAGGATCTGCTCCACAAGCTCCATTCCCTCTGATTGGTCCTATAAATGAAGCAGCTCCCAGTGTTGGTTCGATGTGTTATGAACCAATTTGGAGATCCTCATCTGATGACCTCATCATCTCAGTAAGTCTAATGGAGACCTTATGTAGTGATGTGGGCATTTCATAGTCATATACCTATGTGTATGAACATCCAGTATTGATACTTTATATCCACATTCATCATAAGAAAGAAGAATACCTTCTCTTTCAACAGCACACATTTTCCACTCTTAAGATTCATGAGTCCCACAAAAAAAAAATTTCCTCTCTTCCAGAGTCTTTAATTACGCTGTCAGAAATTATGAGATGGGAACAATAACACACAGGCTCTCATTACATTCTCTGTTGAAACAGTTGGTCTTTATTTTACCCTTTTTTAGCTCTTTTTACTCTTCAAAGAACAGCAGCAGCACAAAACATTTCCAATATATTTACAAGTACAAATACTGCGTGCAATAAGCAGAAAAAGTCACTGACATATGCATTTAGATAAACATTTGAAAAACAATGAAAAGGAACACAGCCGCAGAGTCACCTGAAGAGATATGCTTCAAATATTAAGTTGTTGAGGTATTTTTCTTCTTCCTGAAATGTTCCTCAAGTGTTGCTGAGATGCTTTCATAATCTTCACATACATCAGACACTAAATGTTCCTGATATGAGAGTACGCAGAGAGGAAAAAACATGATGTAATACCTGAACCAATACACTTGACTGATAATTCATTGATATTACACACTACAAAATGCAACATTGTTTCAGCAGCAGGTTGTAGAAGAGAGCAAGGAGTGGTGATGACATTGCCACGGCTATGATTGAAGAGCTTGAGCGATTAATCCCATTTTTCATGATCATCCTTTAGATTCAACGCATCTCTGGGTGACAAAACAACTTTTCAAATCATTGAGCTCTTGATATGTACATTTATTGGCATTTATCTCTCTGCTCCTTTTGTATTTCTTTTTTTTTTTGTGAGGGTGAAAAGCAAAAAGTTTGTTTCTGGCCACCACGAGTGACTAAAGGCTAGTTTATACTCAACGTTAAAAACAGATACAAATGAAGTCTTCTGTCCATACGCTGCGTTCATTTTGGCTGTATTTATGCACATTTCCCTGAAGCTTACGACTATTGTCCAAACAGAGCAGTACCGCCGTAAACTGTAGGGGCAATATTGCTGTTACCACCTGATATTCAGCTCTATGGAGATATGAAGAAGAAATAACAATGGCAAAATGTATTGTATTGAACAGCGTCACTGACCACCACTTCTTACAATGCTGTCTCCGTTTTTGTCTTTTACGCAAGAGGTACAGTAGCAGTTCCTCCTCCACAGTTGCCATGTTTGTTTTTAAGCTTGCTGTTGTCATCAACTTTTGACACCAGTGGATTTATTGGTTAACAGCAATGCCAACATAAAGGATGCATAGAAGCATGTGAGCAGTGATGGTAACATCGTTTGAAACAGAAGTGTGCATTTCCACATGTAAAGGGAGTATAAATGAGCCTTAAGTCCTCTGTAGTGTTACCTGGCCAAGCATTACTGTTTTGAGGCAACAAATCCTTTGTAATTCTGAGCCACCATGTGTACAGCTGATCTATTTATTTTTTCACCATTAGTACCAACAAAGTCTGTTTTCATCACAAATGGCTGGACCTGCACACAGTCCAGAAATGACCGTATTAAATCAATCATTTGAGCGATAATGAATGAAAAGTTCAAGCAGTTACAGTCTTAATTTCATGTCCAACAACCACAACCTACATGCAACTCATGCTTCCTCAACCTTTACACAGCTTCCAATTTTAGCCCGAGCTGAACACAGCACATGTTGAGGTAACTGTTGATGTAACTGCACTTAACAAAGAGACACAAGCTCGATAGTTGCACATACTGATTTTGTGGCAATGGCAGCCAATACACCCACTCTACAGCCATACTCCTTTAGAGAGGAGGAAGTCTTTTTATGGATCAATGTCCATCTGAGCTGGACCATTTTCAAGAAAAGCTTCCACAACACACAGAAAATGGTATATATTTATATGTGTGTGTCATGTGTGGGTCGCATGTGTGTATATATGTTCACACAGTGAGCACACTCATGTTCTGCTCCTGCTGCTGAGTGTCACTTTCTCCCTTTAACAAAATGGTTCAAGTACCAAAATGTCAGTGTGAAGCTGAGATCAGGCTCTTACATAGAGGCTGCAGAGATGAGCCTGTGATCCTCCTCCCTTTGTTGCTGCTCTTCACAGCTACAGTTGCCCCCAGGGCACCAGATGACACTTATCAATGTGATGAAGGCGACAGAATTATATTACAACGCCTTTCACATCACCCATGAGAGGTGTGTTAATCTAAGAGGAGAATATGATCAGTACAGAGACACCTAAACGCTGCATCAAGTTACAGTTAACAATGCATCAAACTGCGGTGAAATACTAAGTATGTTCTTTTGTTTGAAGTGGGCATGACTGCACAGTGGTTCTTAAGGTTTTATCTTTTCTATGGAAAAAATGCTGACGTTATTCACACCTTGTTGATTTTTGTCAACTCATGTTGTTGCTTGGAGCTGAGCTTATTTCCCTACACCACCTGTCATCATTCACACTTCAGTCTGCAAAGCATTAAAGCCTTACTGTCTGAATTAATTCAAAACTACACATATTAAACTTTTTTGTGTGTTTTTTGTATCATTACGGATGCAAAATTGAGCGGAGATTGTATATATCTATATATGTTTGTGTGTGTGTGTGTGTGTGTCCGACCAATAGTTTGTGACAACCCATTGACACAATCCTCAATATGTGCAGAATATAAAGCCGTAAACATTAATGGGATACAAAGGTCAGCTTAGCTGCATTAAGACCTGATATGTGACAATAGTCATCAAGGGGTCTTGTTAATGCATGTGGACGCTTAGGAGTTGATGGGGCTGGAAATTTCATGGAAGTGTCACAGGTGACTCTCCTGTTTTGGGGCCTGATGAAAACAGGTAAATGGATTGTGCTTGTTTTAATCTTCTGACCCTCAAAGCTCTCACACACTAATAAAGACGCTGCCATGTAAAGCGGTCTAAACTAATCCCATTCACACACCATTGGCAAAGCACCAGGTGCAGTTCAGGGTTAAGTGTCTTGCCGAAAGACCTTGGATCAAACCCTAATAAGGCAGATGCCTTTACATCTGAGCCCTCTGTCTCGTAAAGCAACAGGACACCCTATCCTCCTCTAGAGCTTTCAGAATGAAGTATTGAAATGGTTTAGCTGAGCAGGAGCATTGGGAGAAATGTAAGGTGTGAAGAGCTTCAAAGAGAATAGTGATGTCCCTCTCAAGCCTGGTTTGTGCTTCATGCATCTGCGAGGTCCACATGACTCCGTGCAGACGAATGACACCATTTTAGCAGCCTCACCCCCTCACACAGTCCATTTCACACAGAAAATTTCCACATCCCACAGCAGAATTTGTAACTATTGGATGGAGAAAGGCACACAACATGGTGAGCAAACCGGAGCTATGAGTGTCTAAAGTACAGAAACAGGCATTTATTTGATTCAGCCCACATGACAATTCCTTGTGGCCTTGCACAGCTGAGAGGAGACATGGGCGAAAAAGTGATGTTGCAAATGGTGTAAACAAAAGCAAATTTCCTCTAGTTCTGTACGATGGTAGACTGGTGTTTGCAATCTACACCACCCCCTGCTGTTTGGAAACATGCCCCAACAGATGCTGTGTGGAGTGAAAAAAGTCTAAAAGCCATACTCGTTCTCTTGTGCATCTCTGAACCAGTCATGTTTGGAGTCTTCTTTAGCATTAACTACATTTTAAGAACCATTCAATACCCTGTTTTCTGTAGGATCTCACAAAACAATGTTTTGTGCTTGAAAGTAGGGAGGCGTTAAATGATGCTGGGTTGCAAGTACATTCATTGGGCCATGCATGGAGGTTGGAGTTGGAATTCTTGAAAATGCATTACAAAGTTCTGCAAAACTCTCCTTTCCCTCCAAAGATAAAATTGCTAAATCTGGGACACCTGTTCCAGGTCTTCCATGATCAGGTCCTGTTCTTTGGCACCACTTTTCCCATTCTGAGTAGAGCACTTTCCATTCCTCAAGTGAACAGATTCAACCCTGGACTCTGATCTGAGCACTCGAGGCTGGAACGGGAGCACAGCGTTCACTCTGATGCGGTGAGAGTAGGTCTTCTGGTGGTCCATGCCGGCCGAGCACAGCTGGAACTTAAAAGCAGCCTGGAAACCTCTGCGGAAGTTCTCATTGAAGAACCCATAGATGATGGGGTTGACGCTGCTGTTGAAGAAGGCCAACCAGTGTGCGAAGGGATACACGTAGATGTTAATGACACGATACTGGTGCTCCGTCAGGCTGGCATAGTCACTCAGCATCATCAGCGTCCACAGAGGAAGCCAGGACAGGATGAAAAGTGAAGCCACCACCAGCAGCATCATGATCACACGAGCTTTCTTCTTTGAAGTTGAATAACGCCCTTCCATGTTTGATTTTTTGTTGCTGACTCCCTTTTCGGATTCCCTGCCACTTCCCCTCATGGAGGGAATTGTCGTCTTGGAGAGGGTGAAGCCGATACGGGCGTACATGATGACAATAAGGCTCAGAGGAGCGAGGTAGATGTTTGCAAAGAGAACTGTGGTGTAGATTTTTCTCATCTCCTGATTGGGCCAGTTTTCCCGACACCAGTAGAAAGGCTGGGTGTCATTGTGGCCGAGGACGATCTTCACCGTGTGCTCTTTAGTCACCTGCAGCATCACCGCAGAGGGACACATGATGGACACAGCCAGGACCCAGATGACCACGATAATGAGCTTTGAAGTAGATATGGTCAGCTTCTGCTTGAAAGGGTAGACGATGCAGCGGAACCTGACACACGGGGGATTGAAAAGAACTTTTCAATCACAGGGAGACTCCTGGGAGGGAACAAACAAACAAGCATTTTATATCCAGAAACACTTTGAAGTCTCACCTGTCCACAGCGATAGCAACCAGGGTGAACACAGATGCGGAGACGGATATCCCCTGAACCATTCCACTGAGTTTACACAGCACACTGCCAAACGGCCATCCTGAGGGAAGAGAGGAAAACTGTAATTACCCAAAGTGTGTAGAAGGTGTAGGAAAACGGCAGGTAAGGAGCAATCTGTGAGACAGGTCAAGAGTGGAGGTAACACAGTTCATTTGGGATCATTTTAAGGTCTTCATGCTTTACAATGAACCTCATGTGAGATATTAGTTACTGCGTGGAGTTTTATGCATTGCAGAAGCACTAGAGGCACAACACGTCTAAAAGCAGCCAAGTTTGATACACAAAGCAAGATGCATCCCAGTTGCTCAAATAGTAACAGTTTGATCTGACCTTGATTCCTCAGCCAGTTTGTGCTGGATTCATGTCAATGCCCTACAGAGCTGAACCTTGCTACCTGAAGCTAAAGCTCAGACACCCATGGAAGTCCAGCAGCTCTTTGCAGGACCAACATCAGATCTGGATCTGTTGTGCCACCACTCCGTTGCATGTGACTTTGCACTAACTCAATTTCATCAACTCACACCTGCTTTTCAGTCCAACCTGTATCAGGACCCCCAGACAGTTTCCCATCCCATTGATGAGCCCCTCCTGATTTATTCATTCATTTTCTACCCCTTGTCCTGTTTAGGTTCACTGTTGTCTGGGGCCAATCCCAGCTGACTCAGGGTGAGAGGCGGACACACCCTGGACTGGTCACCAGACAATTGAATGGCTGATACACAGAGACAAACAACCTAACAATCACCAATTAAGGTAGAGAGTATATTTTTGGAATGTTAGCCCAGAGAGAACCCACACATGTGAGGGGAGAACATGTAAACCTCACACAGAAAGGCCCACCTTGTCTAAACAGGTGACCTTCTCGCTGTGAGGCAGCAGCACCAACTGTTGTTCCATCTTGCAAGCCCTTCCGGTTCATATTGGGCTGTAAAACCTCAAACCTGTTGACTCCTAACCTGGCTCATTGTGACACAGGCTTGGTTTGTTATATTCTGAAAGTCATTAATTTGGTTCCAGTGCCCGGCGCCTCCGGCGTCCGAGTGTTGCTTTCTGTGCAAACTGATTGAATGTTTTTTCCAGAATGCAGATCTGACCTGAATTGCTCTGACTTGCTTGAGCTGAGACACAGCCAGAGCACAGCAGAGCTCAGCCAGTGTGAGTTAACACATTACAGATTGAATCTTTGCCGTGACAGAGTAGAGACAGATCTGGTGTGATCTTGCCATTGGCAAAGCTCTGCAGCACTGATGTTTTAAAACAGTTCATTTGAGGTATGGCATCCACCATCAGATAGAGCAAAATGGTAGATTAGACAAAACCCCAACCCCAGCTTGCTGTGGAGTTAGGGGGCCAGTGGTGCCCCATCCCATCATAAACCACAGTGATCAACGGCATCATGTGCACCTTGTATTTCTGCATCAGAGCTCAACATCATCCTGAAGTACTGGGCTAAAAACTTGAAGGTAATGGGGTTTCGATCTTCCCCTGAATCTGGGCCAGCTGTTTTCTGTTTTTATAACTCTGAGTGGTTTGACCTTTGACCTTAAATTTGGCTCAGTGTGCAGACAGGTTTATCCACTTGCCAGACCAAACCTAATCTAAGACACTCGATAAAGCAGCTTTTTGACTGTGAACCTGTGAACTATTTAACACCAACAGGAGCCGGCGTGCTCTGACCTGTTATGATGTTGTCCACCAGCGTGGTCGGCATGCAGAAGATCCCAACCAGCAGGTCACTGATGGCGAGGTTGAGGATGAACAGGTTGGTGACAGTGCGCATGTTCTTGCTGCGCAGAACGATGAAACAAACCATACCGTTTCCCACCATGCACACAGCAAAGATGAGCAAGTAGGAGATGGTGAAGACGGCCGCCACAGAGGCTTTGTGGAGGTAGAAATCAACATAGGTGATGTTCTGGGGGAGTCGAGGGGTTTCCTGAAGTCTGGAGGCGTTGAACAGATTCAGGACCTCCGTGGTGGAGTTTGGAGCTGGATTCTGGTTCATGGTTAGATCTGGAGAGAGATGTGGAGATGTCACACATTGATCAAACATTAAGTTGTAGGGGTTTCACATCATTATAAACTTGAAGGTTTGACTTAGGGCTGCCTGAATGGAACATGTTCATTTAACCACGTGTTGTTGTAGTTCAGTTAATGGTCCTTTTCCCAACTCCCGGTGTGATGGTAAATACAGACATCACTGTGCTTTTGAGCACACATCACACTCCAAACCTTCCTAGAAAGCTCAGTTAACGAGTCAGAAGTAATCTGCACTTAGCGTCAAGCAGAAGTAGATCATCAACAAAGTGTTTCAAGTCTGAGCTTCACCCAATGAGCCGAACTTACAGCTGATCAGACTGATCACAACACAACAGGCTGCAGAGCATCCATCCAAGAAACTGGGAAAGCATCCAAAGTCTGTTTCAATGATAGAATTTCATAAAGAAAGATAACTACAGTTTGGATTTATTCAACACTTTTTTCACCAACAACACTGTCATTGACAACAATATGTGTAAGTCACTTACCCTCTGCTTAAGTTTACAGTTCAACTGTAATTCCTGTAGTGTTTGACATTTATTCACCATTTACACATTTATAACCCATTTAAAATAATATATCAGTAATCAAATTTTAAACACACTGTTTACACATTTTAAATACACCATCTCTTGATCTAAGATGGAATAAACTGTATATTTTCAAAGCACTTTCAAGCAAGTGACCGCCTTACCTTTCAACCTGTTGGTGTTTTATGATGGATCTCATTTTTGAAAATAGAACAATAAGTACTTTTCTTTGATGCCCCTCACTTGCAACAAACTTTAAAGTGGAAAATAATTACCTTCTTTCTCTTACAGAGTTTAAGACCTTAATTACTGATCAATGTCCCTCTAATTGTAATTGTTTTAATTGATTATTTTGCTTTTGTGGTTGATAGATTAATTGATTTGTGTTGTTAATTATCATTATTAGTGTTCATGTAATATATCTGTGATCTCAACATCAAAAATGAGGGAAACCTTTTTCTTTTCTTTTCTTTTTTTTCTTTTTTTGAGAATAAATAAAGTTTTAAATGAACATTGGCCTGGAAAAATCATATTTTTTCATCATAGAAATAGAAAAAAATATTTAAAAGAAGAAAACTGGTTTCTTACCTTACAGGTAGGACAATCTTAGTTGTATTTCTTTGTCTTGTGAAAGCAGGTGGTGTAAATCCATTTGACTCATTTCTACTCATTCAGCTCAGAGCTGCTCACTCTCGTCCCCGTGTGTCTGCTCCTCCTGCCAGCCTCTCTGTGCTGAGTTGTCAGGTGGTGAAAGGGGAGGATGAGATCCCCGCAGGGAGGTGTGTGCTGGGCGGTGCTGAGATCATTCACAGAGGTGTTGCATGATTAAAACATATCGAGCTGTGACTGAATTCCCTCTGAATGTGTCACAAATGTGTGTCAAGGTTGGAAATGTGAATCCTTGGCTTTCCTCGGCTCCAAACGTGGTGAAGAGAATGTCTCCAGCTGTCCTGGACTAAATCCTGAGTGAAAGTGTCAGAGCTCCTTCACCTCGGCTCATGCTCCCACACAAACACATCTCATGTTTTCCTGCATTAGTTGCTTGAGGGAACAAAATGTATGAGAATTGAAGACAGGGCCGAAGGTACATGTCAAGGTATTTGAGGGCAGTGTCTCTTTGGGGGAAATAATCATTTTCTCCTTCAATAATGCAAACACGTAGAATTCAAACCATGGAAAGAAGTGAACATGTCCTACACTGATTCATTATTGACAACTTAAAAAGTGATGAATAAACTGAACAGAATGGGATCAGATTGTTTCCCTTTAATCGGGACATAATAGATGAATAAATAACACCTTCTACCTCATTAAACCCCCTAGTAAAAGACAATATAACATTTTCTATAGATATGAATGAATTGCACTCAACATGTCATTAACATGAAATAAATCAGCATCTGTTAACAAAGTCCTGCTCCTAATAAATATGATTATGGACAATGAGCTACACTAAAGAGAGATTTACACACCAAGCAGCCTCTACACATGTGGGATTTACAGGGAATCCATTAAGTCTTTTTACAGTTTTAAAAATGTACTTGTTATCAGATCTCCACCTAATCCAGAAGTATTACTGCAATGTGTGAATTTATGGGTGCCAGGAATAGTTTCATGTCTTTTTTTTTATTACTGTGCAATTAAATCTGATCTGGCTGACAAAGGGAAAATAAACAGGACATATCTTTTTTAAAAAGGAAAGATCAACTGTGACACTTTCCCTCAGCCTAAACAGTGACTTTTTTTTCTCTTACAAGAAAAAATATAGAGTTAAAATTTCAGGGATTTCACAGTGATTTTGCACAAAAAATCAAGAAAAAGTCTTGTTTTTATTGATGTGCCTGTTTGCAATCTATGATTAAAAATGAGATAATCAGTATCAAAATGAAACACACTGAGATTTTATAGTTTGCTTGTTGTAATGTTTCAGACAAAAGTGTTACATGACCACATATAAATGTATTGGCTTCCTACTTCATGGTGCAGCCCAGGTCTTGCTGAAGAAACCTTGAGGTGTTCACTCTCCATTTCTTTCGAGTGTCATTCACACAGATTGATTCACCTACAGAGGATTTCTGTGTGTACATCATAACCGTAATTCCTGGCAGTAATTGTCTTCCACAGTCATGGCCGTTTCTTCCTCTTTCTGAGCCATGTTTCTTTATTTGTCTCCCACTAATTCCCAAATGTTCTTTTGCAGCTTATTACTCCCTCTCACCCGAGTGACCTGTGCAGGAGTTCAATCAATAATGAGCATCTCTCTTTTCTGTCTCTCGCTTTTTTACTCAATTGTATTTTCACAGTCACTGAAGAGACTTTTTTTTCCCAAGAAAGAAGAGGGAAGAAATAACTGGTGAGGAGGAATGTGATTTAATAAGTTCTGTATCATGGAGGAGGGTTTTAAAGTATAATTAGATGAACTGATTTAATTACAGAAAAAGCGAGGGAGGACTTCATCTCCCTGCCACAGATTAAAAATCATGTATCAGTCTTTCCAACAATTATAAAGATTCATCCACAACCTTTTTATAATCATGAGTCAGAAGGAGAGCAGTCATCACTGTGCAGGAAAAGCTTTTGACTGAAACACACACACCCTATCTGTAAGCATGGGTCCAGTGGAAGTTGTGTAAATTTGGACATATGTGTTTGTGAAGGGCACTGACAGCAGCACAGTAGGGGGGTTATAAGTCTCTGTGAGGGATCAAAATGTCCTCTTCATATCTGCACAAAACACACTCATCAGGTGAGCTCTGCATTGCCTATAAGGACACAACAATGCTTCACAAAGAAATCCCCCTCACATTTAAACACTCTCTCTCTCTCTCTCTTGCACACGTGCAAGCACACACACACTCATAGATACATATATACATGAAAACCCTTACTTTATAAGATGCTTTATTATTGTAACTATGGATGTTATTATTATTATCAATAATTTTTTTGGCATCATAAAAACCGTTTTCTTTTATTATTATTATCATTATTGTTTGTTTGTTTGTCTGTTTTTTGTTATGTTTCTTTGCAGAGTGAGTTTTTTAATCATTTTAAAAGAAATGTTTTAGGTGAAGGCTTTAAATAAGCCTTTTGTCCTCTCCCTGCACTATATATTATTATATTGCTTGTGTCCCTACATTTCTTTTCTGTATTTTTTTTAATTGTGCAAAACAAATAAATCAAATCAAATAAATCAAATAAATCAAAGCAACGTTTCACCCTAAAATGCAAAAAAACGCACTGAAAAAAATCTGCATGTACATGGAAACAGTGAGGGGGTTAAATCGCTGTCGTACACACGTCAGGACTGTAGATGCTGATATAACTGTAAGAGCCATAAAAACAACAAAGGTTTAGAAACTGAAGAAGAGGTGAGATTATCATTTGGAGATAAAACTAAAAACTTTTTATCTGATCGCGCAAAAAGTGCAATAAATGCATTTTTTGTCAGAAGGTAGTCAGTAGATTCAGCAGCAGCAGGAGAAAGAAAAAGTAGGTCGCTACTGTTGTTGTTGTTACGCTCACACACGGCACAGTGGAGGTTTAATGCGTGCACGCAGCTGAGAGTGACATCAGGCCCATAGATGATGATTGATCAGGGTTATTTCCATGAAAGTTGCTGTTTTGTTTTTGTTTTTGTTTTCTTTTGGAAAATCCTGCAGACCCTACCTTTAAAAACATGTTAACAACATGGTCTTTCTTGCAACGGAACTGATTCCCATCAAAATGAACTCATTTGTCCCAATATCTCAAGATCCAAGTCAATCTTCTCACAATCACAGGATCATTTTCTGTTAATCTACACAAAAACAGAATCCTCACCACGATAAGGAAGACTGTGACGTGAAGAAAAAAGCTGAAATGAATTTGCTGTCTGAGTAAACCAGAGTGAAATCAGTGATCCCTTTAGGACTCCATGAAAAATTAGTTCAATAAAAAGCATTTAAGCAGGTTTTGCTTTGTTGAAGTGTTATTGCCATAAAGGAACATCTTATTTGTGATGACCTGAGAAAAACAGGGACATACATAATCTGAAGTGATGAATAAGTGGAAATCAGCAGGAAGCAGTGTTAGAAGACCAATAATCGCATGCTTCACAAGGTGTAATGATTTCCTTTGCTGTGTTTTTCTGCTCCATTTACCTTCTTATGAATCTGAAATCCCAACTCAACATCTGATGATCTCCCTCGGGAGCTAATGACTAATCATTTCTTCACACACTTTGTCTCTTGTTTCATACTCACACCAACATGTCAAGAACTGGACAGAAAAATGGACAAATGATCACGCTTGTTCTGGAAATGACCCATGGATTATCCACTGGACAATTACTGAACATCATTATGACCATCAGGGCCCCCGAGGTGTCAACAGTGTCAAAAGTCAGCGGGACACTGTCACTTTAAGAGGGGTATAGAAGGGAGAAGCTTTCAGGGAGAACATCTATTTTTACCTCTTACATGAGAATGACATGTTTTTCAGACTGAGTTTTCACTAACTGAGTTTTTAACCTTCTTTAACTTTAAGGTTTTCTCATGAAAAAAATTCATTTATTCTATTTTACCAAAAAAAAAAAAAAAAGCGCATATTAGTATATTTATTGTATTTGTCACTGGTTGGGTGAAACAAGGGGCTAAAGAGACAGCAGCTGCAACAAAGCATTCAAAAAGCTGGAATAAGGGTTTTCTAAAACACCAATGAGGATTTTTTTTCTGATTTATTTATTGCTGTAAATAATGTAAAAACTTCTAAAGAAACAACAAAGGGACTGAATAAAGACAAAAAAAGCACAATATCCACTCTTCAAAAAAGATCAAATCAGCTCAATCAGAATAAAAAATCATTTTCTTCACACTTGCTTCTGTTATCTGAGATATTTTTGATACCAAAAAGAATGTATTAAAAATGAATTGAAAAGACCATTTTCTTTTATTTATTTCTTTCATTCATTTTTTGTTTGTTTTATGTTTAACTGAGGTCTTCTTGGTAACATGTTGAGCATAAAATGTGAACATTCCTCTTTGAAAAATAATCCCTATGCTGCCCTCTGGAGGCAGATGTGTATATTGTGCGGTAGAACAGGTCACCAAGTAGCACAGACACACCTTATATTAAAAAACTGTACTTGTGGTTTAATTATTCGCCTTACTTGATACCAATCAAAATGTTTGAGTATCTGATGTTTAGTCATAAATCTATTTGATGAATACTAAAACAGAACAGCTGCAGGTTTGGTGAAACCAAGGAAGGTTTAAACTCTTTTTTTTCCAACAGAAGTAACATCTGTCACAGCCTTTCAGCTTTTGAGATAAACAGCTGATATTTCATGAAGACAAAAAAAAATTATTGGCTGGGAACTGAAGTGTAGAAATCTTGCAGGTTTTTTAAAGCAACAGAGAGTCAGTGAGGTAATCTCTGTCTGAGCGTCCCTCCCTGAATCATCTCCAACGGGGAATAAAGCAAACATGCACTCCTGTCAGGAAAACTTATCCCTCCTCAATCATGGAGTTAATTATTCCCAATTTTACTCCTTTGACAAAGACAAGTGACTCATGCCAATGAGCCAATTAGAGTCATCCCAGCTGACTTTGGTCCTGTGATCATGGAAACTATTCAGTCTTCCCTTCATCTCTCCTCTGACAGACACTTAAAATAATGAGGCCCAAGGCTTATAACTGAGCATGAACTCAGCCCAAATCTTCCCTCTGATAACACACATGCTGCTCTTGAGTTCAGAATTATTTTCTGGAGAACCAACAACAACCAACCTGCCAATGGCTGAAGACCAAAAACAGTCTTTTCACCTGTTGGCCAACTGGTACACATGCATTCAATGGATATTTAAATGACATATATATAATTATGTAGAGATAATTTTATCTCCAGCTTCACACCAATTGTCTGGTACACTGCAAAACTGAAATCTAAGCAAGTTTTAATAAGCAGGGCAAAGGCTAAAGAAATCTATGTCACCCTGAGCGAGTGACAGCACAGACGAGAAGTTTGCTGCTCGTGCTGGCTGGCTCAACCATTTCCTGATGTAAATAAACAATTTGAATGAATTTATCATGTTTTTCCTTTTTCTGCTGTGCAAGATTTTTGTGAGAAAGTAATCAAACGCATGTCCCAAATAAACGCCTGGTCCTTGCAGTGATGTGAACAAATAAATGCCCAGCTATCATTTGGTATTTTACGGTATATCCATGTTGTGTAGCCTGATGAATCAGCGTGTTAACAGGACCTTGTGTTGTTGTCTCATTGTTTACCAATATAGTTCTTACAGACGCTAAACTTTCTAATCTCATTTTCACAAAAGGATTGATAGAAATGACATGATCATGACATGGTCTGTCTCTAACACAGCTCAATTAAGCAAAGGTGAATAACTGTGTGAGGGGTTTTGACCAATCAGAATCAAACATTAAACACTGCATAAGGATCAGTGAGACAGCTGTGTAGGCCCAACATCAAGACAAGATAGTAAGTCTTATCTCATCTTAAACCACCATGAGTAAAGCACTTTGCAGCATTCAGCAAGTTTCAATGTAGAGGAAGAATTAAAGAGGCAGAAACCTCAGACAGAACCAGACTCATGTTTTATGGGTTGACAGACTATGTCCACAAAGGACTTGACACATGTTGCAGTTATCAAATTCAAAATGAGTGAATATTTGGGGAAAGAAAACAATAAAGTTTGTCAGTTTGCACATCAAAAATCTTGTTTTGGTTGTGTATTAATTTGAACATAGGTTACAGACGTTTGAAAGATGCTGCAGAGAAACTGAACAGTCTGTGTGAGTGGAACCAGAATCATGAAGTCACAGTTCCACTGTTGTGATGTTTAGAATCCTCCTTGTGTTTAACTGAACCCCTGATTCGATATTTTCACTTCACCTTTGACTTTGAGCCAGAGCAGAAGACTTTTTTGAGAGAGAGATAACTTTGTTTGGAAAACTTTTCACTGACGACATGTCACAGAACTTGGAGAACATGGAGGTTCAGGAGGGCACCGTGCTGACGAGCAGCACCACCTTCTACTACCTTCACCAGTTCATAGACAGCGGATCCTTCGGCAGAGTCGCCACAGCCTTCGACTTAGTCGCCAATAAAGACGTGGCCCTGAAGGTCCTGAAAGCCAAGAACTGCAGCACCAGCAGATGGGAGATCGAGATGCTCCGTACCCTGCAGGTCCTGGACCCCGCCAAGACCAACGTGGTGCAGTGCTTTGAGGTGTTTGAGCACCAGGGATTCACCTGTCTTGGTATGTAGGCTCTATCAAACCTGATTATATGTTTTTTAGGATCAATGGTCCTTTTTTATATCAGGGATAAGTTAAGTCTTACTGATCTGATCAATACTGGACATAAAACCAACACAACCTGTGAAATCATGACTTTTCAAACCTGTTGATCCTGTTTCAGTCTTTGTTTCTCACATTTAACTCTCATCCATGACTACTTTTCTGATACACCTCCTGTTTTTTGATGTTCATGTAAAGTTGAGTGTCTGTGTTTTTCCTCCTGGTTGATCAAGATTTCCTCTGAGATATTAAAGCCTGTAAAAACGTAAAAATGTTTTTTTAACTTGAAATTTAAGGCAACTGTGTGCATTGGATTTTTGAGTTTTGAGGCCGACTAAAAACCTTGACTTTGAACCAACTAATACATTATTGTTGAGATAACTTATTATTCTATGTAATGTAACTTGAAGTTTAAAATTCTACAAACCATGGATCCTGAAAATGAAAGTTTTGAGGGAATTTGAACCTCTGACCTCTGGATAAGTAAACTATGACTTTGCCACTGAGCTTTATCTTCACATAAATTGATCAGTTTTTAACTGATAAATTCATAATCAGTTGAGCAAATGATAAAAAAAAAGAGTTTTTTTATATTCTTTGATGGAGCAGACTTAAAGAATGTAGTGTCAGCCTCAAACTTATAATTTGAAGTTTTTGTCAGTTTAACTTATGAAAGGAGACCAACTGTACTCAACAAATATAATAAGGGTCATTCAGATACGATTTCGAAGTAGTTTGCGGCACAACAGAACATTTTTTTGTTGACTGAACTGAAAAATCACTGTCAGGCCAACAAACTGAAGTTTTTATTTTAACCGTGAAGTTGTTTTTTGTCTTACAGCCTTTGAAATGTTGGAGCGCAGTCTTCATCAGTTCATGGAGGACAGAGAGCGGGAGCCTCTTACCATCTCTGAGATCCGTCCCATCACCCACCAGCTCCTGACGGCCTATGACGCCCTGAAGGGCATCGGGGTGATCCATGCTGACCTGAAGCTGGATAACATCATGCTGGTCAACCATCAGAACCAGCCCTTCAAGGTCAAGCTCATTGACTTCGGTTTGTCCCTGAGGACGTCTGAGGCCGAGGATGGGATGGTGATCCAGGTTGAACCCTGCAGAGCTCCTGANACTTGCTTAGATTTCAGTCCAGCAGTTCACTCTTTTCCTTGATTTTTAAAGCTCCAGTGAGGAATTTTTAGTTGATCATAAGATAAAGACAAAGGCTCAGTCTCAATACCACTTTGTTCATAGGGGGCGCCAAAATCAAATCAACATAAAAGCTGCTGACAGGAGCTTTAAAGGGCTCGTGAACACAAAGAAGACAGACAGACTTGGTGTATTTAAGAATCATTTGGACCATTTTATTGCTTTCATTCAAAACACTAGTCCATAAAAAACACACTCACATACATTGTCTCCTTCAGTGTAACCTATGATTATTACGCTATTAAGATATTTGTATAAAATTGATTTCAGAGTTAGAAACATCAAAAATATTACATTTATTGAGGAATTAGGACGCCAGAAAGTAAAGATATACAGATCACATGAAGTGGAAGACGATGTGGATTTTGATTTTTGGTTCTTGCGCTTCACATTTTTATAATGTCTGAGTTTACGATGTGATTCAGGAAGCATTGATGAAAGTCCTTGTTTCAAAACGACAAATCAGAGCTGGCAGTGATTTCTCTCGACTGTTTCTATCAAAGAATATATATACACACATTTACATTTACAGTGATTGAGATGTGTTACATTCAGATATGCATTTATAATCTAAACTGAATTAGTTTCATAATTCAATCAGCAACAGGAGCCTGATCAAGTCATCGAGCATCACGAGAAGATTTAAGACGTTTCTAAGCGAGCTGTTTCTAAATGAGTTTAAGATGTAGACGCAGAGAAAAACGACAAAGAGAAGCTGCTGCACAAACACGTTTCACCCTGTACAGTGTGAAGCAGCTCTTCACAACATTGCATAGCCTCACAGTGATTGTTTGCAGATTTGCATTAAAAAACACACACATAACATACTTTCTTAAAAAAAAAAACCTCAAAGCTTGAGAATTGAGAAAAGTTTGCTGCTCATGCTGGCTGGCTCAACCATTTCCTGATGTAAATAAACAATTTGAATGAATTTATCATGTTTTTCCTTTTTCTGCTGTGCAAGATTTTTGTGAGAAAGTAATCTAACGCATGTCCCAAATAAACGCCTGGTCCGTGCAGTGATGTGAACAAATAAATGCCCAGCTATCATTTGGTATTTTACAGTATATCCATGTTGTGTAGCCTGATGAATCAGCGTGTTAACAGGACCTAGTGTTGTTGTCTCATTGTTTACCAATGTAGTGCTGACCGACGCTAAACTTTCTAATCTCATTTTCACAAAAGGATTGATAGAAATGACATGATCATGACATGATCTGTCTCTAACACAGCTCAATTAAGCAATGGTGAATAACTGTGTGGGTTTTGACCAATCAGAATCAAACATTAAACACTGCATAAGGATCAGTGAGGCAGCTGTGTAGGCCCAACATCAAGACAAGATAGTAAGTCTTATCTCATCTTAAACCACCATGAGTAAAGCACTTTGCAGCATTCAGCAAGTTTCAATGTAGAGGAAGAATTAAAGAGGCAGAAACCTCAGACAGAACCAGACTCATGTTTTATGGGTTGACAGAATATGTCCACAAAGGACTTGACACATGTTGCAGTCATCAAATTCAAATTGAGTGAATATTTAGGGAAAGAAAACAATAAAGTTTGTCAGTTTGCACANATCTGCTGCAGACGAAGGCACTCCAGCTGGGGAGGGACCAAGACCTGGTTCTTGTGATCCACCTGTGAGCTTTCCTGAAGCTGCTGTTCCTGAAGAACTGGGACCAGACTCTGACGGTCGACCTGAGGGTTCGTTAAAAAACAGGGGACTTCGACGTCGTCTGTCGTGAATGGTTCCTCGAGTGTGGCTCCTCCTTCTTTCTGGTCTGATACTACCAGATGGAGTTCTGGTCCGAGGTTTTGGTCTTTCTTCCTCGGCAACCTTTTCTCGATTCTTTCAGGAGTCGTCTCGTTACTCCTCTCACAAAACGTACTCCTCTTTGGGACTTATTCGGGAAACAAAAAAATGTACTTTTACTGTGTGTAAATATGTTTGTGTTGACATGTATGCACTCATGTCAAAAAAATGGCAAATAAATACCCCAAAACAGGGGTTTGAGCAAACACCGTTGACTGTACAGTCTGTTAGATCTCAGGTTTTAAAGGTTCTGTGTTATAATTTTAATTTTCTATGTGAGTTCACATTTACAGCTTCATCAGAAAACAAATGAATGCAAACAAAGGTGGTTTCACTTCAACGACGACAAAGTACAATCTAGAGAAGACTTCTAGAGAAGACTCAACATTTTGGTCAATGAATGATGAAAGTGTTGCTAATTAAATCCTATGATTCATATTTTTGGAAAAGAAAGGATTTTAAAGAAAGTAAGTTTAAAGTCATGTCACTTCATGGAAAGAAAGCAAGAGCGTTTTGGTTTTAGAATCTTATCTTCAAAATGACTCAGACTAGTTACTTTTTATCAGAATAACTGAGTTTTAATTGAATGGGTTGAGTAACAAAAGTGAAAATAAGTCAAAAAGCATAATTCAACATCCTTGGAGTTCAGCAACGAAGGTGCAAATCAAACTTTGAGTTTTTCAACATCTATAGACATTTTTTTCCCAGAAATAAGACAAATACTTGCTTAGATTTCAGTCCAGCAGTTCACTCTTTTCCTTGATTTTTAAAGCTCCAGTGAGGAATTTTTAGTTGATCATAAGATAAAGACAAAGGCTCAGTCTCAATACCACTTTGTTCATAGGGGGCGCCAAAATCAAATCAACATAAAAGCTGCTGACAGGAGCTTTAAAGGGCTCGTGAACACAAAGAAGACAGACAGACTTGGTGTATTTAAGAATCATTTGGACCATTTTATTGCTTTCATTCAAAACACTAGTCCATAAAAAACACACTCACA
>RPOG01001928.1:0-68428 GCA_008086565.1 Thalassoma bifasciatum
GGAGGCTCAGGTCCACACACGCCATGCCAGCGATGAGGATGTACATGGGTGAGTGGAGGCTCCTCTGGGAAATGATGACGTACAGCAGCAGAGAGTTGGCCAACAGTGACAGGACGAACATGATGAAGAAAGGGACGAAGAGGACGGGCCTCAGAGCTCCCAGCTCACTGAAGCCATCCAGGATGAAGTGTTTATGAGACGTGATGTTCTCCATCTTTAACTCCTCTTCAGTCCTTCTGGTTTAGATCTGATCAGCCTGAAACAGAGCATTGGAAAGTTTACTCAAATCTCTGCAAAGTGTTACCTTCAGATTTGCTCTGAATGATCTCTGCATGAGTTTGTCAGTCATCAACCATCCCTATAGTTAGCCCCAACAATGGCATCCAACTTCTGCCAAGGAACAGGATGAATTCATCAAGATGAGAGTCAATAATGAATGAAAGATGGGCTGAGCGAGTGAATAAATCAGTCGTTTCAGTCCACCATCAGAGACACAGCCCCATAGTTTTCTTCACCTACATCCTCTTTTCTTTTTTCCCAAGAGCCATAATTTGATTGTGTGTTGTTCTACACTAAGTTCTACACGAAGTCTGTCTGATTTTAATCAATGGCCTGACCTGTAGAGGCCACAGCTGAAGAACATTAAAAACACAGAATGAAACCTTTCATAATCCCGTCAAAATAATTCCAGAAACACAAATAGATGCTCAGGATGTGTAGTTCATCATCAAGAAAGAAGAAGTATCAGAATACCCATTAAAGACAGATTTGATCCATGTTGATGCCATAGATCAGCAAACCCACAATGAAATGATTAACATCTGTAAAATGCGCAGATTCTTTGTTGACAATTTGTTTACAATATAACTACAGCTGTAAATGAAACATTATAATCTTATAGACAGTGAAATTGTTTTACATTTAGAACATGGAGGTAAATTTGTCATGAGAAAAAAAAACTCAGTATCCGAGCGTCACTGTCTGAGCTTTTTCAGTTTCTGACCTCCTCACCAGAGAAGACGTAAAATGCAGTTTAACTTTTCAAGCAGCAGTTTTGATAAATATATAAAGAGCCATTTTTTCAGAGCAAAGATCCCTCACTTTATCTTCACAGTACCAGTTAAAAATTGAGCAAACTGCAAATCAACTTACATGTATAGACTGTGACCTCAGTGTAACAGATAATAGTTATGCAGAGTTTACAAACACTGAGAAATCAGAATATCATTGTAGTCTATCGTGTCTTTCCTATCTTGTTTTATTGACATCTTGCTGTCACATCTTTATTGATTGATTGTTGGTTATTGTAAAAAGAAAGACAACTCTTTCATTGCAAACCAAAGCGGGAGCAAGTGAACCTGAACCTTTGGAAAAGCTCAATATCTCAAGAAGATCAAACACTTAAATGTTTTTTTTACAATTTTCATTAATTGAATTTTTGTCCTTCAGTGAAATTCTTACATGAACTTCTGCCTCTGACAAAAACTGATCAGAATATTTTCTTCATGAGGCCTCAAGCAAACTTATCCTAGGGTACCTGACACAGAACAGAGCCTCTACATTCACATTTACAGGTGTGAAACTTTGAAAGAAACAGTTTAGTCGACAATACATCAAGACCATGAGTTATTCTCTGAACAAACCCACATAGGCTCCGCAAACCTCACCTCCCTTGATGTTGGAAAAGTGATTTCTTAAATTTCCAGTGGTAGAAACATCCAGAGATAAAAGAAGGCAGCGCAAACTTACCACTTTTAAATATACACACAGAAACATAATAAAATACTGTACAGTTTGAGATGACATAGTCCCCTCTCACTTTCAGAGAAAGTCCAACGAGAGCTCAAAGAAAGAGAGAGAGAGAACAATTTAGCAGGTTTATTTTAATAGAAATTGTCAGGGATACCTTATTGCTGTCACTGGGTCCAGTCTGCCGTGATCTCAATCCATCCCTCGATCAG
The DNA here is from genome assembly GCA_008086565.1 of Thalassoma bifasciatum. NCBI lineage: Eukaryota > Metazoa > Chordata > Actinopteri > Labriformes > Labridae > Thalassoma > Thalassoma bifasciatum. The sequence goes on from RPOG01001928.1 coordinate 1,962, forward strand.
CAACTCTCTGCCAAGCTCTGACTCAGCACTTTAATACCCTCTATCTGACTCAGCACTTTAATACCCTTGGTCCGATGCTGCCATTGGCTGCACCAAGATCTGGACCCTTGACCAAAAACCTCAGAGAGCATCAGCGTCACAAGCTAAAAGTAAAAAAAAATGCATTAACTACATTTGTCCATGGGCCAAACATTTTTTTCAGTTGAGCCTGAGAGGGCCATTGCTGTTTTGACATGAATAAGATATTCATGTTATTGTTTAGTATTTGTAAATGTTGACAGACTCGTGTTGCCTGTGCTGCAATTAACCACCAGGGGCGATTTTTGGAAAATCTCAGGTATTGGTATCGACTACTGAGATTCTAGTATCGTGACAACCCTAGTCTCTACATCCCCTGAAACCACAACTTATCAATCTTGGTTTTCTTTTTCTGTCATTTTGTCTTCACAGCTAGGTTTCTCTTTACTGTGGCCTGAAGCCTTTTCCCATTGGACTTTATGTTCAGTCCATCTCTAGGTTGATGTTTTATCAGGATGGACACTGTGACGTGACAGGTGTCGAAGGCTTGTTTTTAGTTTAGAAACAACAGGTAGATAAAACTTGAGTAAAACTTTATTTCAGCTCAGTCAGTCAAGCGTTTGTTTACGTTTTGTTCTGGTCCTTGGTGTGATGTGAAGTGGACAGAGAGAGGGCACAGGGACTCTGGTGTGTGCTTTCATCATGTTTACAGAATCATTTCACCATAATGAGCCCTCAGGGAGCTCAGCCAGTCACCACACTCCTCATCAGCTACTATTTCCACCTGCAGCTCACCCTCAGGACAGACCCTAGAGACACTGTGGACACTTGGACACACAAACATGATAATGAGCTCCTTCTCCATAACAGGGAATTATAGAGGAAACAAAGAGGTAGCAAACAAAGGAGTCCATGGTTAGAGCAAAAGTTTGACGAGTAAAGAGAAAAGCACAGCAGCTGTAGATTTGAAGAGCTGTGTTTAAAGGCCCAACGGTTTAAATTGATTTAAATCACATTTAAAGAGTCGGTAAAGACTTTCAAAATTATCTGAAAATGTCTCACTTTCATATATGTGCATGTTCATGAACGTGCAATGTTTTTCCTCAACACTTTTTCTCAACACTTTTTCTCAGTATCTGTGGATGACAGGGATGTTATTGTTAATATTTTATTTACACCAATACCATTATCAATCCCCTTATCCATTCCTCCTGTGAATTTTCTTACACATAAAGTCGCTTTAAAGATTTTGTCATCGATTTATTGAGTTTTAAGTACATAAATATGAAAGTCACTGGATCCTAGATGTCTGAACAAATGTCAAACTCATCAGTTTTTGTTTAAAAAGAGAAGCATATCTCCTGTCTCTGGAAGGATCCTTGAACTTTTAGGGCTGATAGTATCTCCAAAAAGAATTGTTAAGGGAGTTGTTAAGCAAAAAGGCTGTTGATATTGATGGATTGAACCATTTCTTATTTGAATTTGGGAAAAGAGCTTTTAGTTTTGCTGCTCCCACTGTAGGGAACTCTCTCTAAAGTGACTTAAAAATGGTGGATCTTATTTTGCTTGGAGCATTTAGCTCGGCCCTGAGAGATAGAGTCAAGCGAGTCAGTTGGACAGCATTTATTTCATACTCTGTTAAACAAAGTTTTCTTATCGGTAGAAATCAGACACCACAGTAAATGATACAGCAAAGAACCTGTAGGTGTGAACACATGATGAGTGTCAGCTGCTGTAACTGTCTCACTGAAGATAAATCTGTGGATCCTGAACATGTAAAAAGCGTGAAAGGCTGACATGTTGAGTAAAAGGAAAATCATCCTGACACAGAAGACTAAATAAGTTACACAACAAAGTGAAGTGGTTAAGACAGGTGATGTCTAACAACCTTTAATTTTCCTTTCACATCACAGCATCACTCCAAACTTTAAGACTAAACCCAGGAACAGAGTGTGACCTTTACATTCAGGTGAAAAGGAGGTTTTTACAGACAACACGGATGTTTTTGATATTCAGGCCGTACACCATGGGGCTGAAGAGGGGCTGAAATGTGAGGAAATAAAGCGACAAGAGTATTCTTAAAAGATTAGGAAGTGTGTTCATTTTGAATCTGCTCTGCAGGACTTCAAACAAAGCTCCACAAGCAAAGTTCAACAGTGTGGCCATGTGAGGCGTGCAGGTAGAAACAGCTTTCTGTCGGGTCTGTTTGGATCCAGAGAAACAGACTCTGAGGATCCTCATGTAGGTGTAGAAGATAAAACCCAGAGGATAAATGAATGTGTGACAGGTACCGATGAGTCCGTAGATGTTGTTGACCGTTATGTCGCCACAGCTCAGTTTAACGATAGAAAAGTTATCACAGTAGACTTTGTTTATCACGCCCCCACACAGCTGCCGAGTCGCACTCAGGGAAATAGGAATAATGTTCAACAAAGAGGCATAGAACCACGCAAAGACAATCAGCACAGCAATCCTTTGAGACGTCATCCGTGTGTTATACTGTAGAGGATAACAGATGGCCAGGTACCGGTCATAAGACATGATAGCCAAGTTATACAACTCAACACAAACGTATGTATATATACAGAAGATCTGCAAGAAGCAATAAGGGATAGAAACAGTGTGAGTGTCAGAGAGGAGCTGAACCAGGAGGAAGGGAAAGAGTCCAGCGCTGCCGTACAGTTCGTTCACAAACAGGCTGCAGAGGAAGATATACATGGGTTCATGGAGGCTCCTGTTCAGACAAATCACTACAATCAGCAGCACGTTAGCACAAAGTATCAACACATACAGGAAGAGTGCACCCAGAAAAAACAGGTACTTTAAAGCCCCATAGTCGATGTAGGCACCGAGCGTGAAATAAAGGACCTGAGTGGAGTTAATCATGACGGTCCAAAGTGAGTTCACCCTGATGACGTGAAACAGAACAGGAAGTTGAGGATATTTGACCATTCCTCGGCCTCGGGGTGGAGCGGCTGTAGATGAGGAGTCGTGACCCTAAGGTGACATCATGTCACGGTTACCTGGCAGACCTGAACTCTCTGTTGCTTTTAACCTCTGCTTAGCTCGCTGACTCCATCGCAAGGCTGTAAACAACAACGGGGAGGGGAAGGGGGGGCAAATGGAAGTAACGGCTGAGGCAACAACAGCTTTTCGATTACACTGAATTAACAAACTCACACTCAGAGATCTACAGAACAACACAGTATCTGACGTTATGGTTTTTACTGTCTTCTGCTTCCCAAATCTACTTTCCCCATCTTAATTCTTACTTTCTCTTTTAGGCACAACTTTTTCTGCACACATTTTGCTCAACATACTTAGAACCAAAACCCATTGCCTGTCAACTGTGGAAGTGATACACAACAGTTGTTTCTTGAAAAAACTAACTATAAGTTATATCAGTCCAGTGAAAATCATATTAGCCTTGAAATTTCATTATGCAATACTAATTAGGTGATAATACAAACTCAGAAAAAGTTCAGTATAATTTAGAAAAGTTGCACGATTGGAATTATTTTGGACAATATTGCCATTTGTGATCGCGTTTATGGTAATATTAGTTTGTACCCTGCATCCTGTATTTCAATACATACAAATTAGCAAAAATAAATGCTAGTTATTGCAGTGGGGACTAACATAATACATTGGTATTATGGCATGGGCTCAGCTGTTGTTCGGAGTTGGCTGATCTTGAGAACCGTCGAAGAACCAGTCTACCTTTCCACAGGTTAGGGCCACAGGAGGTTGTTGAAGAGTCAGAACTGTTCTGTGCTTAGAGACTTTGTGATTGTTTTCAGGAGACCTTTAAGAACACCATTTTAATTCCTTGGCTTTTCACCTTAAAAGGAACCCTGGCTACCAGAACGTCATTTTCCTAAATGATCAGGGTTTTTACCAGCTACATAAGAACCATAATAAAATCTCTCAAAATATCTTAGTTTGTATAAAATTTAACAAATATTTTCACCTGTAGGCCGCCATTGTTGTTTACAATAACGTCTGGGTAGTGACGTCATATGGTTGCACCGGGCTGGATCTCATACAGGATCATATAAGTCCTGGAGCGGACTTCAGTGGTTTCCAGAGGAAGTTTTGTGGGTTTGTGTTGGAAAATAGTCGGCACAGCATTTGGCTTTGGTCTCCGTTTATAATGACCCACACCTGTCAGCTCTTTCATCAGCATGGGCCGGCTAAATGCAGCAAATGCTTCTGGGGAGAAGTGGCCAGAACATAGCCGCGGCTCCATGGGAAGTTGTTTACGCCCACAAGAGATTTCCCACAACTTCCTTCTTTTCTTGTCTTTTGGGAAGCTGTGCAGACTAACATCAGTCTCCTTGTTTCCTTTGGACTGAAAAGTGCACCCAAAAGCAGCCACATGTGGCATTATTATGTTTTTTTCCCTCCTCAAACCTCGTGACTTACGGAGACTAGTAGTGAGGAAACGGCCAAATCCAGATGCTCGGCACCAAGCAACCAATCGACGTCATCAACCCAGAATGCATTGCGGCAGTAAAACAATGGCTGCACCTGAAGGATAGAAACTGTGTTTTAAACTGTATTTTTTTTTTTTAAAGAAAAACCAATTCGTTATGTCTTTAACAACAAATTCTAGTTTGAGACAAACATTTAAGCAGATTCATGTTAGTCCTTACAGCCGGGGTTCCCTTTAACAAGACTAAACTTCTCTGTTTGTTATTTGCTTTTATTTGTTTTTAATTGGGTTTTTCCTCTCTTTCTCTTTGTGTGTGTGTCTGGTTTGACTTTGGCTCTCTGTACAAAACTTTATGTTGCTGTCGTTGTTTTAAAGTGCTTGAATATAGAGTTGGTCTGGTATGGTAGACCTTCACTTTATACGATGAGGACTTCTCAAAGCCTTGACCATGACTCTTTACACAGTGTATAGGTCGAAACCTACCGTATCTGTGCAATTACTGCAGGAAGTTTGAAAAGTAGAGCATTACTCCATCAAACTTTTGGGACTGCAGCAAGTCGTTGGACCCTCAGGACTAAACCCTGAGGTACTGAGCTCTATTTAAGACCTGATACAGGTGAGGTGTATGGTGCTGAAGAGGAGTCAGTGGTTTCTTCTTCAGTGCTCAGGTGTGACACAAACAGTGAACATGTGTTTCCTCCTCTGTGCTGAAGTGTGTTTGTAGTTGATGATGTGTAGTTTTTCACATTGAGCTCATGTTGATGTTGTTTGTTTGTTGAATCCCGACAGAAGCAGAGAAGAAGCAGAAAGGTGTAGGACTGGTTTTTCTCTGAGCAGGACGTGGATGTTCCCTGAAAACATGGGGAGGGGGGATCAGAACAGGTGTCAGTGATTCCTGCTGTATGTTTTAAACTCTGGTTGAACTTTCTCAGCGTTCAGGTGAATCTGAGCTGAACTACAGGAGCAGATGCTAAACTCCACAGAGGTGTCTTCTTTCATACTTGGGGCCTACTTTGACACGTCTGAGCCCCTCTCCTTCACCATTCTCATGTCTTTATACGTGTTCATTGTGTTTGCGAATGTCTTTCTTGTGGTGGTGATTTGTGTGAACAGGAGCCTCCATGAGCCCATGTATATTTTCCTCTGCAGCCTGTTTGTGAACGAGCTGTTTGGCAGCACCGGGTTATATCCTCTGCTCCTGGTTCAGGTTCTTTCAGACTCTCACTCTGTTTCTGTTCCTTTCTGTTACCTGCAGATCTTCTGTGTCTACTCTTATGCAAATGTTGAATTCTGTTGCTTAGCGATCATGTCTTACGACCGGTACCTGGCCATCTGTTTCCCTCTGCAGTATAACGCTCTGATGACCTCTCACAGAGTGGCCGTGCTCATTGCTGTGTCTTGGTTGTATCCATTTCTGGGGATCACTGGTTTGATTTCTTTGAGCGCCTCTTTAAGAATGTGTGGAAACATCATCAACAAAGTTTACTGTGATAACTACTCTATAGTCAAACTGTCCTGTGGTGACACCTCCCCCAACAACATCTACGGGATGATTTACACCGCGGTGACTATTCTTGTTGTGATTTCCATCCTTTACTCCTACATGAGGATCCTCAGAGTCTGTTTCTCAGGCTCCAAACAGACTCGACAGAAAGCTCTCTCTACCTGCACACCTCACCTGGTCTCTGTGTTAAACTTCTCCTGTGGCTGTTTCTTTGAGATTGTGCAGAACAGGTTTGAGATGAAACATGTTCCTGATGTGGCTCGAATCGTTCTGTCTCTGTACTGGCTCACGTGTCAGCCGCTCCTGAATCCCATCGTGTACGGACTGAACCTGAGCAAAATCCGCTCCTCATGTAAGAGTCTGATTCTCAGTAAAATGTGACACAAACATTCAAAGCTGAGTCCAAACCAAACTCAATCAAAATCTTCCCCGTCTGTAAAAGTCTTCCCCTTTGGAAAGATTTGAGCTCTATCCTTATGTTTCTCCCAGCCTGTGAATAATATGTGCTTTGAGAACAGTCTGTCTGAATAATAAATACAAAACATGTATGAATTCGTAACTGTGGGAATAAATTGTAAACAAAGGCTGATTCTTTTTTTCTATCTGAGAAGGTTGAGGTTCCACTTCTTTTTGAAAAATGAAAAGAAACCCTAAAGTAAAGCCTCAAAGAAACTTCAAAGTTATCCGTTGTGAATTTTTTTCTTTTAATTTCTTCTTGCTGTTTAGGATCAGTGAGACCTTAAAAATACAGAAACTAAATTTGGTCTTTATACTGGAAGTTATGTTTTTATTGTTCTTAGTTAGCTTCTCATCTTTAGTTCTAAGTGATATTGTTCATAACTTCACTTTTTTTCTCACTAAAATGGGTGTCAAGTTCTGATTTCACCAAAAGATGACAATGGAAATGTCTCTAAATGTTGCCAATAGATGAAAGTTTTAAAAAATGAAGTTTCATGGATCTGAGAGGCAGGAACATGGTGCCCACGTGTGTGGACGCCATATCTAACGAGGTTAATCATTTCAAAGTGCAAAACGTTTATTTACAAAGGGAGTCAATCACACAGAGGAGTAGCTTCTAAACAGTGTTTACAGACAAATGAAAAAAAAAAAACAACTCTAGGGCAAAGAAATAATGAAAGGAAAAACTTGGAAGACAAACACACACACAAAAAACCTGGAGATATTAAATAAATTAAAAGGAGAAGTTCTTTTCACTGAGAAGTTTGAAGTTTTGCATAAATTGACAAATTATTCATACAATTTCGGATGAAAACCTTCAATGTTCCTTTGAGTAATTTGGTTAAAGTTAGGGTGCTATTCTATTATGTTAAACAATGATCTTCAGTGCAAACTAATAAGACATGAATCATTCAATTTTCTATGATGTTGATGATGGTTCCATCAAGTCTCAGGACTTTGGGCCAATCACACGAACAGGTTGGAGGATTTAAGGTGAACAGGAAGCTCAGTCAGACTGACAATGATAACGACAACAGAAACTTCCAGAATGACCCTGATGAAAAGTTTCCATCCCCCAGCTCTTAACAGCGTGTATTTCCCCCTTTAACATCAATGACAGCTTGAAGTCTTTTGTGCTGGTTGTGGATGAGGGTCTTTATTTTCTCAGATGGTAAAACTGACCATTCTTCTTGGCAAAAAGCCTCCAGTTCCTGTAAATTCTTGCTCTGTCTTGCATGAACTGCAGGTTTGAGATCTCCCCAGAGTGGCTCAATGATATTGAGGTCAGGTGACTGAGATGGCCACTCCAGAACCTTCACTTTATCATTGTCATGATAAAGTTTTGGATCATTGTCATGTGTGAACGTCCAAGTACGTCTCATGTGCAGCTTCTGGGCTGAGAAATCATAAATTCTGCCACGGTATGTAAACTTTTGAGCACAACTTTGTATAAATTTCCCATCTTTTGAAACACATAAATAGGTAAAAATTATATTTATTGGTTTTCTGAGTTGGCTCATCTTGAGAACCGCCAGAGAACCAGTCCACCTTTCCATGAGTTAGAGCTACAGGACGTTGTTCAAGAGTCAGATTTTGGTCCAAATTGACTTTTATTTGTGGCTCCAATTGGCTGAAATATTCATCCTGAGGTCAAGCAAATGCCATCCAGTGGCATAAAAATGCTTTCTGAACCCCTCTGGAGTGGAAAGTCCAATGTTTTGAGTTTTTAAAGATCTGACGAAAAACGGCAGGTCTGGACCTATTCTGTTTGAAGTGACTTCATGCTAACTTCACATAAGCCTCTCTTGATGTGCAGAAACTACTTACAAACAATATACAGCAAAACATCATAAATGGTGTCCCTGTTTGATAATTATGTAACGTTAAGTGAAGTTGAGCCACTAGTTGAGATGATTTGGACCCTCAGGACTAAACCCTGAGGTACTGAGCTCTATTTAAGACCTGATACAGGTGAGGTGAGGTGCTGAAGAGGTGTCAGTTCTTCTTCTTCGGTGTTCAGGTGTGACACAAACAGTGAACATGTGTTTCCTCCTCTGTGCTGAAGTGTGTTTGTAGTTGATGATGTGTAGTTTTTCTCATTGAGCTCATGTTGCTGTTGTTTGTTACAATTTAGGACTGTCTTCGTCTCTTCTTCGTCTTTCCACATCCTGACAAAAAAGAGAGAGACGTCAACCACCTACAAGGGACTTTTGTACCCCTCCCCCCTAGTCTTGTCCACAGTCACTAAGGACGACATACAAAATTTGAGACCAACTTGAAAGAGTCGCAAGTCCACTTAGACTCGACTTGATGTCCTCGTCTACCTAAACTCCACAGAGGTGTCTTCTTTCATACTTGGGGCCTACTTTGACACGTCTGAGCCCCTCTCCTTCACCATTCTCATGTCTTTATACGTGTTCATTGTGTTTGCGAATGTCTTCCTCGTGGTGGTGATTTGTCTGAACAGGAGCCTCCATGAGCCCATGTATATTTTCCTCTGCAGCCTGTTTGTGAACGAGCTGTTTGGCAGCACCGGGTTATATCCTCTGCTCCTGGTTCAGGTTCTTTCAGACTCTCACTCTGTTTCTGTTCCTTTCTGTTACCTGCAGATTTTCTGTGTCTATATTTATGCAACTGTTGAATTTTTTAATCTAGCGATCATGTCTTATGACCGGTACCTGGCCATCTGTTTCCCTCTGCAGTATAACGCTCTGATGACCTCTCACAGAGTGGCCGTGCTCATCGCTGTGTCTTGGTTGTATCCATTTCTGGGGATCACTGGTTTGATTTCTTTGAGCGCCTCTTTACGAATGTGTGGAAACGTCATTAACAAAGTTTACTGTGATAACTACTCTATCGTCAAACTGTCCTGTGGTGACACCTCCCCCAACAACATCTATGGGATGATTTACACCACGGTGACTATTCTTGTTTCACTTTCCATCTTCTACTCCTACATGAGGATCCTCAGAGTCTGTTTCTCTGGATCCAAACAGACTCGACAGAAAGCTGTTTCTACCTGCACGCCTCACCTGGTCTCTGTGTTAAACTTCTCCTTTGGCTGTTTCTTTGAGATTGTGCAGAACAGGTTTGAGATGAAACATGTTCCCGATGTGGCTCGAATCGTTCTGTCTCTGTACTGGCTCACGTGTCAGCCGCTCCTGAATCCCATCGTGTACGGACTGAACCTGAGCAAAATCCGCTCCTCATGTCGGAGTCTGATTCTCAGTAAAATGTGACACCCCAACATTCGCAGACTGTTCCTTTATCCAGTCATAGAAGTGAGTTTAACTTGTCTCTAGTCTGATAAATGTGTTAAATTCGACCATTTTCACTGTTTTCTGTCACTTTCTTCACCGTTTTTTTTCACCACTATCTGAATATTTTCACAGTTTAATCCAAAGTGTTCTTGCAGATTTCTGTTGCTTTTTGGCCTCGTAGTCACTTTTCAAACTTTTTTTTTGCCACTTGAATTGTTTGCCAATTGAAAAAAAAAAATTTGACTTTTGGACAATTTTTGAGAAACTTTCTCACTTTTTTTCCAGATTCAACCACAATTTGCCTGCCAGTTTTTGTTGTTTTTGCCCATTTTTGAAAGTTTTCACTCTTTTCACCACTTTTGGCCCATTTTTGCAACAAACTGACTATTGTCTTAGTTTATTCCCAACTTTCTTGCAATTTCTGTGGACTTCAACCATTTTTTACTACTTTTCACTGTTTTCTGTCACTTTTTTCACAGTTTTTGCTACTTTCTGAATTTTTTTTACAGTTTGTCACAAAATTTTCTTGCTATTTTTTGTTGCTTTTTGGCCATTTTAGTCACTTCTTTTTGCCACTCTTTTTTGGACCATTTTTTTGGTACTTTTTGAGTATTTACAGGTTGTATCCCAATTTAAATGCCAATTTTTGTTGCTTTTTGGGCATTTTTACTACCTCAAACTAAGTTTTGTTGCTACTCTTTGCTGTCTCTAGTCGACAAATATGTGTTAAAAGCTCGATTAATGAATAAATGGTAAAGCTCTTCATCTGACAGCATCTCTGTGGTTTTTAAAATGTAACACCTTGTTCTTTTACTGTCACACCTTTATCAGAAACATGTTTACTTAAACAAAAAATGCATCGAAAAAATCTAACACTCACTGAAACTGTAATTTATCCAGTTCATAACAAACATGTCCATTAATACACACAGGAAACACTAAACATAAACAAGGTTTCCCCCGGAAAACTCGCTTAGTCCGACCGCCCAACTCATTTTTGACAGGAGTATTAACTTTAGGACAATTATGTGTCATTATAAGCTGATTAGTAACAAAACTTAAGCCTAGAATCTTTCAAAAGTACAGTTTTAGCAAAAAAACATAAGTAAATAAAAACACAATTAAAAGTAAAAGAAAATCAATTATTTTCACTTAAAGGCAAATTATGCAGAAATTTTTGATAAGTTTCATTTATTTGCCTTCAAAGCTACAGAATCAGTTTTTCTTTCTACTTAGGGTTAATGTGAAGAAACTAAAGCATGAAAGAAATGTCTGATGAAAAAAAAATCTGAATGTGGAACCAATTTCTACAGCATCTTTACAAAAAAGATGTTTAAGGAATCTTTTTTCCACAGTTAATGAAATCTGCTGATCAAAGGTCCAGTGAGAACTTCAATCAATGGATCTTTATTTATGCGACACCCAATCATAACACAAGTTATCTCGAGACACTTTATTTCATTTACAGAGACCCAACATCAAGACAAGATAAGGAATCTTATCTCATCTTGACCCACCATGAGTGAAGCACTTTGCAGAATTTAGGAAATTACAATGGTGAAAAAACTTCCCTCTATTGGCCCTTTTCCACTGACTCGTCTCAGCCCTACTCTACTCGCTTCTACTTGGTTTGTGTTGTGTTTCCATTAGCACGGTACTACGCGTCAGACGCCAGTTTTTAGTACCTACTCTACCCTGGTTCTAAGAGAGTAAAGCTGATACTAAAAGGTGACGTGGACGGACTGCCGGTCACTCATTGGTCAGAGAATGTCGTCTCTGGTCGAAGACTGAGACTTGTTTAGTGAATGTTCTCCGTTTCCTTATTGTCAGCGACGGGTTTTTAATGACATTTAAACCTGACGGCACAGAACCAGACTGAATGAAGACAAAATACAGCCCTAAAATGCTCCTTCATGATTCCTAAAGAAGTTAAAAGTCCTTTTTAAAGCAAAAAGAAGTTAACAGCAAAGATAGTTGAAAGTTTTCACTCCTTTTTTGCTACTTTTGGCCATTCCCTGATACCTTCTCACTATTTTCCAGGTTCACTCCAAATTTTCTTGCCAGTTTTTGATAGTTTTTACTCTTTTTGCCAAGTTTGGACCATTTTTTTTTGCAACTAACTGACTGTTCTCCAAGTTTCATCCCAACTGTCTTGCCATTTTTGGTTGACTTCGACCATTTAACCAATTTTCGCTGTTTTCGGTCAGATTTTTAACCACTTTTGCTACTTTTTGAATTTTTTTACACTAACCTCCAAAAATGTCTTGCTGATTTGGCCAAGTAGTCACTTTTTACTCCTTGTTAAGCCACTTTTGGACCTTTTTTTGCTACTTTTTGTTTATTTCCAGGTTTTATCCCAATTTAAAAGCCATTTTTTGTTGCTTATTTGGGCTTTTTTTCTACCTAAAACTAAGTTTTATTTCTCCTCTTTGCTGTTTTTGCCTCTTTTCTCCACTTGTATAGTTTCTTTTGTAAAGGTAGTTTTTATCAGTTTGTCTCTTTGGTTGAACAGGTCGTTTTTGCCCATTTTTACCACTTTTCACCATTTCTTTGGAACAAACTGACTATTTTCCAAGGTTTATCCCAACTTTCTTGCCTTTTTTGTTGACCTTGCCCATTGTTACCATCATTCACTGTTTTTCGTCACTTTTTCCACAAGTTTTTCTACTTTCTGAATTTTTTTTAAAGTTTCCCCCAAAATTTCGTTGCTATTTATTTGCTGCTTTTTAGCCATTTCTGGCACTTTTCACTCATTTTGCCACTATTTTGACCATACTTTGCAACAAGCTGACCATTATCTAAGTTGAATACCAATTTTCTTGCCAATTCTTGTTGCTTTCTGGCCATTTTTGTCAGATTAGGACCAGTTTTTGCTACTTTTTGAGCATTTCCAGGTTTTATCCCAATTTAAAAGCCAATTTTGTTGCTTTTTGGCCATTTCTACAATCTCAAACTAAGTTTTATTGCTCCTCTTCGCTGTTTTTGCCTCTTTTCTCCACTTGTTTAGTTTCTTTTGTAAAGGTAGTTTTTAACAGTTTGTCTCTTTGGTTGAGTAACTCAGGTGTAGAACAGAAAACACCTGCTGCAAAAACTGTAGCTGATATTTCCACCCATTTCAGGTTATAGAAATACTTCACTGTCTGTGATCAGAATATTGCAACAGGCCACTTTGCGATTTAATCTAATTAGTGATTGATTGCCCTTCACTCAGTTTTGAACTGCACTTCTGTGATAATTAGTGTTAATCGTCTGATTTTCTGAGCTGCAGTGGTTGACGTGTCCCCTGATGCTCAGACTCACAGATCGTCTGCTGTGAAAGGTTTAAAGCAGCAGAGGCAGCGTTTCACTTCAGTGAGGAGCTGTGAACGTCACAGCAGCACAACTGTACAGGTCTCAGATTTGTATCCTCGCTGTTGAAGCTGCTTCAGTGAGAGTTTATTCTAACATTTCTAACCTGCTCTGATAAAAGTGATGAACTCTTCCCAACCTCTGTTTTTCACTTTTGGTGCTTACTCTGACATCGGCTCTTTGAAATACTTTGTCTTCTCCATTCTAATGTGTGCTTATATCCTGATTATCTGTGCTAACGTGCTGCTGATCGTGGTGATCTGTGTGCACAGGAGCCTCCATGAGCCCATGTATATTTTCCTCTGTAGTTTACTGGTGAACGAACTGTGTGGCAGCACCGGACTCTTCCCCTTCCTCATGATTCAGATCCTCTCTGACATCCACGTTGTTTCTGTTCGCCTCTGTTACGTGCAGATCTTCTGCCTGTACATGTATGTGAATGTGCAGTTTTATAACCTGGCTGTGATGTCGTATGACCGGTATCTGGCGATCTGCTTCCCTCTGCAGTATCACGTTCGTATGGCTCCTCAGAAAATGGCCGTGCTCATCGCTCTGTCCTGGTTTTTCCCTCTTGTTGCGATTGTGACAATGATTGCGTTGAGTGCTTCTCTGCAGCTCTGTGGAAACATCCTGGACAGGTTGTTCTGTGATAACTACTCTGTGGTGAGGCTGGCGTGCTCCGACACGTCAGCCAATAACATCTACGGGCTTCTTTACACTTTCATCGTGTTGTTCGGCATCACTGTGCTGATTCTTTACACCTACATAAAGATCCTCAGAGTCTGTTTCTCCGGCTCCAAACAGACTCGACAGAAAGCTGTTTCCACCTGCACACCTCACCTGATCTCTCTGCTAAACTTCTCCTGTGGCTGTTTCTTAGAAATCGTTCAGAGCAGACTGAACATGAGCGGTGCTCCAATTCTTCTACGAGTTTTTCTGTCTCTCTACTTCCTCATTTGTCAGCCGCTCTTCAACCCTTTACTCTACGGACTGAACTTAAGCAAAATCTACTCCATCTGTAAAAGTCTTCTCTTTGGAAAGATTTAACTTCTATCCTGTTGTTTCTCACAGCCTGTGAAAAATATGTGCTTTGAAAACAGCCCGTCTTAAAAATAACTCTCAAACATCGATGAATTCATGACTGTGAGAATAAATGTCAAACAAAAGCTGGTTCTGTATTTTTTATTTTTGGAGGCTTAACAGTTTACTTCCCTTGTAGTAGCAGAAATGAAACTTTATAGTGAAATATGCACAGTGTGTTAAGCATTTCAAAGTGCAAAACATAGAGTCAAGATTTAAAGAGTTTATTGTCACATGCACAGTCAAGAAATGTGTCTGTCTGTACAATGAAATTCTTTCTTTGCTGTCAACTAAGAATGCTGGCTATAGAATATTAAAAAAGTAGCCAAAGAGAAACAAAAAGTAGAAATATTAACAACAATAATATGTACAAATATACAAAGACTCTAGAAGAAAAGAAAAAAATTGAATTATAATGACAATATATACAAATTCAAATGTTCACAAGGTCCGATGAGTCCAAAAAATGACAATTAAAAGGAATAAGAGTGCAAATAGAAGTTAAAAAAAAACACAGTAGATCCTAACCTATGTCCATGGACAAAGGAAAAAGAAGAACACCTGACAAAGGCGTCAAAGATTTAAAGAGTTTATTGTCACATGCACAGTCAAGAAATGTGTCTCTCTGTACAATGAAATTCTTTCTTTGCTGTCAACTAAGAATGCTGGCTATAGAATATTAAAAAAGTAGCCAAAGAGAAACAAAAAATAGAAATATTAATCATTTTAATATGTACAAATATACAAAAACTCTAGAAGACAAGAAAAAAATGGCAAAAATTGAATTATAATGACAATTTATACAAATTCAAATGTTCAAAAGGTCCGGTTAGTCTGAAAAGGCCAATTAGAAGTAAAAAAAAAACAAAAAACAAAAACACACAGTAGATCCTTACCTATGTCTATGGACAAAAGAAAAAGAAGAACACCTGACAAAGGCATCAAAGAAAAAACTTTTGAAAACAAAGCGAGAAACATAAAAACAGAAAATGTAAATTAGGATTTGTTAATGTTTTACTGATTTTATTTTTTTTTTGTGTGATTTTTTGTGAAGGAAATTTGTCTTAAAAGCTGCTGATGTAATTAATCTGCATCCTACTCGGCAGTCTATGACTATGGGTCACTGTTTGCACTTTTACATACAGATATTAACCAATAAGCAACTTTATGTTCAATAAACAGACAAAGAATAAACGTGAATGAGTCTCATTAAGTGTCACACGCTATGATTTGGTTGTAATGCAGCAGGATCACCAAAACCATCGACTATATTTATGTTTTTGGTCTTAAATTTGATTCAAAGTGGCATTAAAAAGTCTTACATTTGACCTGCAGAAACTCTGTCACAGAGAGTTCAATCTGGTCACTAAGAAATAAGATTAAAAAATAACATATGTTTGTGCACATAATCTCATTTTTAAAAAGTTGATCATCATAAGGCTGTGAAAAGTAGATACTGATTGAACCGTCACTTCAGCTTCACAAATAACAGTTTCTGACCCGAGAATGAAGTTTTTTTTGTAACCAAGCTCAGATCTGGATGTTTAACTTCACTCAGGTCTTTGTTGAATCTAATTGGATTTTGATGTTTTGTTCTAATCTTAAACATTTATGATCAAGTTCCCTGAGGCTTCAAACACATTCGCCAACTACATACGACTACCTACTGTATACTGTATTTAAATGTAGTTTATAGTATGACAGTTCTGTTTGGTCTGTTTTGCAGTTTGCTACACTGGTTTCCAGTTTGAGGAATGAGAGAGTAAAGAAAAGCTGATGAATTTTTTTTATTGTCTTTATTATCATTTATTCGTATGAAGTTATATTCGGACAACTTCTCTAAATTTTGGAGGAAAAATGTGGAATTTTCAGTTTTGAAAAGTCCCAAATTTAACGCTCAAAACAGGATTAAAAGACGTTTTCTGCAGTTATTACAAATGATTATAGGTCCAAGGGCGATAAACTGCATTAGTTTAACCAGGAGACTCTGATCTTTGTAATAACTGCAGAGGACGTGTGTGTTTAAATGTGGATGTCGCAGCGAAATTCATCATATTTGATTTTTAATATTACACCATATGTTATTCATTGAAAATAATCTGGAGTGGATTGATTTTTTTATTTTTAGAGATGATGGAAAAACTGTTTCTGATGATGCAGGTTTGATTTCCAACATTTTAATAAGATAATGATAACAGATATAATGTAAGTTCCCCACTTAAAAGATGTTTTAGGGTTTTACAGTTGACTTGTTCTGATGCTTCGCCCAAACTTTCTCCAGTTTCTGTCATTTTCAATTCAGACCTGCGTCCAGGCGCTTTGCATTGTGGGAAACAGTATTGTTCACATACTGCATACTGTATTTTGGACAAATCAGTACGTACTGGTAGGATAGTCTGCAGCCTCTAACTTACTGAGTGATTCACTGACACAGATGACAGTCTTCGTTATGTCGTGATTACACTCCAGATCATCCCTGTTCTGATTCTATTGTAAGATTTTCATTATGTATATAAACTTTATTCATGCTTTCAGTTTGTTAAAATTAAACAAAAACCACTAAAGATTGATGAGAGGTAAAGAAAAAACAAATAAGTCAACTGAACATCTTTGGTTCTGGCGTCCTCTAGTGGACAATGAGCTTCATGTTTGTGTGTGTGTGAGGTCAAGACAATTCACTGATTGCAGAAAATAACTTTATGGACATGTGATGTTATATTTTATGTAACAGTCAACAATCAAACAATTGCATTAACTCTTATAATACAATGAATATAATTTTTTTGCCCATCATCTTAATTCAGCACTGAAAATGATTCAAATGATTCATGTTCTTCAAATATTTTTACACTTCAGAATGGACTGAAAACTCTGCGGTAGAGTAAGTCTTTTCTCACTTAAAGCAGATTAAAAAAAAGGCAAGTTTTGAATCAAATATTGAAAATGTCTTTAACCCTCTGATGCATGAATTATGAAAGCCAGTGTCTGGATTTTTCCTTTGAGTGTTTTTATTTGTCTTAAGGCATGAAAAAAAGTTTTCAATTTTTTTTCTTGAAATATTTGTAACAGAACATTCAACATAAAAAAGAGTGAAATTAATGTAAACATAACTATTTTTTTGTTTGACTTCCTTTCTTTTTTTTCTGGTAATTTCATGAATAATCTTTTTTTAATGCTTTGCGAAACATTTTGACTCTCTGTCATCCATTTTAACACTGAATAATGTTTATTTATTACGCTGTTTTACCCTCAAATGTTTGTCTATAACTTTTTTTTTTAAATATATATGTTTGGAAAAAGAATTGAAAACATTTTTTCAGGTCCTAAGAAGAATAAAAATATCCTCACACAGGCTCATATGAATTTCCACCACATGAACCATTAAATTTAGGAGTAAATAAGTTTTAAATAGGCGTCACTGTAGTGACCACTATGCACCACAGGGTTAATGTTGTCATTTGTCAGATGGTCTGGATTAAATCTCTTAATGATGAGTTATTTTACAGAAAACACTCATCGAATACACACATCATTTACCATTAACAAAATGAAATTATGATTTGCATTTACAGTTTATGTGTAATAAGGCTTAATAACATAATAAAACAGAACTAACACCACTATCCCATCCAATTTACTTCCAATGTTCAATTATTTACACATCCTCTGCATTTCATTCTTATTCCTATTCTTGTACTCATCTTGTTCTAAATTACAAATTTCTGAATTTCTACATTTTAAGTTCTTATCACTTTTTTATTATTTTATCACTTTACACTTTGATTTTCCTGCTGCTTTAAGGAACTTTTATTTGTCATGTCAGCTCACAGTTACATGTTCGTAGTTATAGTACTTAGGTCTCAGTTTTTTAAAGCCTAAATAAATAAAAAGTACACAGTAAAACATCAGAAATATATTCTTCCGATGAAATTAAAGGATAAGTCTGACCACTCGCTAAGACTGGTTTTCATTTCATCCATTAGAGATATGAAGTCGTCTTTATATAGTTGTGTTTTATCAGGATTAGTAATACAACCAGGATATTTCATCTTTTTCATACAGCGTAGGTTCCCTAAATAATTTTGGAGTTCATTATTTCAGTTTTCCCAAGTTCATCTTATAACCTTAAATTTTTGAAAAATCCTCCAAAACAGAAAAAGATATTTAAGTTTAACATCAAGTGAAATATACATGTTAAGATATACACAAAGAAAATTAGAAAAGCTGAAGTAAGTTAAGTTTTTGAGCACTAAATTCTTGTGCAAACAGCGAAGGGAAATTAAAATTGCACTTTCAGGAATGAGGAGTGAAAACGAGCTGGTCAATAAAAGCTCAATCTATTCTGTTCTAAACATTTTTTTATCTGTGGGACAAAACCCCCGTACAACAAACAGATCTTTACATTTCACACGTATTTTGGAGAGTTTGAGTCCGTACATGACGGGGTTAAAAAGAGGCTGACAGGTGAGGAAGTATAACGACAGAAAGATCCTCAGCATGCTGGGAACGCCGCTCATATTAAACCTGCTTTGAATGACTTCGAAAGAACACCCGAAGGAGAAGTTCAGCAGAGAGGCCAGGTGAGGCGTGCAGGTAGAAACAGCTTTCTGTCGAGTTTGTTTGGAGCCGGAGAAACAGACTCTGAGGATCCTGACGTAGGTGTAGAGGATGAGAAGAGCGGGGAAAAAGATAGCGGAAGAGACGTAAATAAGTCCATACACATTATTGAGCGTTGTGTCGTAGCACGCCAGTCTAACGATGGAGTAGACGTCACAGTAAACTTTGCCAATCACGT
Source organism: Thalassoma bifasciatum (assembly GCA_008086565.1). Classification (NCBI taxonomy): domain Eukaryota; kingdom Metazoa; phylum Chordata; class Actinopteri; order Labriformes; family Labridae; genus Thalassoma; species Thalassoma bifasciatum. The sequence goes on from RPOG01001928.1 coordinate 20,861, forward strand.
TCCCACATAAGTGTAAAGGAGCAATCAGTGACACTAAGATCACAACAGCAAGAAAAGGCACAAACCAGCTTAAAACAATGAGAGTGCAGACTTTGCTGCCGGTCATGCGTGTGTTATACTGCAGAGGGAAACAGATGGCCAGGTACCGGTCGTAAGACATGACTGCAAAGCTGCAAAACTCAACGCTGCCATAAGAGTAGATACAGTAAATCTGCAGGAAGCAGCAGGAGGCAGAAACAGTGTGAGAGTCAGAAAGAGTCTGAACCAAGAGGAGCAGAAAGAGTCCAGAGCTGCCGTACAGCTGGTTCACAAACAGGCTGCAGAGGAGGATGTACATGGGCTCATGGAGGCTCCGGTTCACACAGATCACTACAATCAGCAGCACGTTAGACACAAGGATTAACAGGTAGAGAAGCAGAACAATGAGGAAACAGAGATANGTTTTCCCCAAATTTTCTTGCCATTTTTTGTTGCTTTTTGGCCATTTTGGTCACTGTCCACCTATTTTTTTTGCCACTTTTGACCCGTTTTTGCTACTGTCTGAGTGTTTTCCAGGTTTTGGCCCAATTTTCTTGCTAATTTTGTTGCTTTTTGGCAATTTTTGCCAACTTAAACTAAGTTTTATTCCTACTCTTTGCTGTTTTTGGCTCATTTCTCCACTTGTATAGTTTCTTTTGTAAAGGTAGTTTTTAACAGTTTGTCTCTTTGGTTGAGTAACACATCTTGAAACAGCCAGACCACATTCTTTCAGAGAGTCCTGTATTTCAGCTGAAGTTATTTGTTGGTTTTTCTTTGCATCCAGAACAATTTTCCTGTCAGTTGTAGCTGAAATGTTTGTTGGTCTACCTGACCGTGGTTTGGTTTCAACAGAATCCCTCATTTTCCACTTCTTCATTAGAGTTTGAACTCTGCTTATTGGCATCCTCAGTTCCTTGGATATCTTTTTATATCCCTTTCCTGTTTTATACAGTTGGATTCACTTTTCCTGCAGAAACTTTGACAATTCTTTTTCTTTCCTCATGACTCAGAATCCAGAAATGTCAGTGCAGCACTGGATGAAAGATGCAAGTGTCTGTCAGGAGCTCGGAAACTCACTGAGCTTTTATACACACACACTGATTAAAGTAAATAGATCACAGGTGAGGATGGTTACCATGGTTACCTTTAGGAGACATTCAAATATAATGATATGATCTTGACACATAATATAATTGTAACTTCATTTAGAACATGGTTCATGTCAGTGCTTTAACTAATACTTTGTAGGATAAAAGTCAGGGGCAGAGTGAGAATGGGCCTAACTTTGGAAACGTCTGATTAAAACACAGCATCCTTATTTTTGATATTCAAATACTTTAATTTGGCTCACAACAAAAATATCACAGCTCAGACTAAAAACATGTCGTCAAAATAACAGGAGAAGTATTCACAAGATAAAAAACTGAATTTAATGACCAGATGTTTAACCTTATAAAGCCCAACCTATCAAAAAATTGTCGGGAATTTCCAATTTTTTTCAAAACTCAGATGTTTATTAACTCTTTGACAAAATCCACAAAAAATATGTTTTTTTCCTTTCACTCATGATATGTTTCCTGTATCACATTTGACACACTGTGCAGTTTTGCGTCTAATGTTATCTGTTCTATTAAAGTTTTTTGTAAATATGCATTTATTTCATGCAGAAAACACTTTTATCGATGTTATTCTTGCTGCAAGTTCTTGAAAATAAAGTGATGATTTTTCTGAAAATATGTGAATGGATGATTTTGAAAAGGGCCAAAATGCAATTTCAGCTGACTGTAGAGATATAACAATCCTCAGGGAAGTAGAATATGCTTTAAATATATTTTTAACAGGTTTTTAAAGAAGTATTTATCATTTTGATGAGATAGAGGTTTGGCTTGATAGGGTTAAGGTGTATCATTAGTTCACTGTTCAAATCTGCTCATTCACACAAAAGAAAAAGGGGATTAAAGAGACTCAGAAATGTGCACAGTCACTTCTTCAACCAAAAACCAGATCTTTACATTTCACACGTATTTTGGAGAGTTTGAGTCCGTACATGACGGGGTTAAAAAGAGGCTGACAGGTGAGGAAGTATAACGACAGAAAGATCCTCAGCATGCTGGGAACGCCGCTCATATTAAACCTGTTCTGAACGATCTCAAACAAAGCTCCAAAGGAAAAGTTTAGCAGAGAGGCCAGGTGAGGCGTGCAGGTGGAAACAGCTTTCTGTCGAGTTTGTTTGGAACCTGAGAAACAGACTCTGAGGATCCTGACGTAGGTGTAGAGGATCATGAGAACAGGACAGGAGACTGTGACACAGGCAGAGATGAGTCCATAAACATTACTGACGGTTGTTTCATAACACGCCAGTTTAACAGTGGAGTAGTAATCACAGTAGACTTTATGTATCACATTCCCACACAGCTGTAAAGGAGCAACCAGTGAAATTATTACCACAACAGCAAGTAAAGGCACAAACCAGCTTAAAACAATGAGAGTGCAGACTTTGCTGCCAGTCATGCGTGTGTTATACTGCAGAGGGAAACAGATGGCCAGGTACCGGTCGTAAGACATGACTGCAAAGCTGCAAAACTCAACGCTGCCATAAGAGTAGATACAGTAAATCTGCAGGAAGCAGCAGGAGGCAGAAACAGTGTGAGAGTCAGAAAGAGTCTGAACCAAGAGGAGCAGAAAGAGTCCAGAGCTGCCGTACAGCTGGTTCACAAACAGGCTGCAGAGGAGGATGTACATGGGCTCATGGAGGCTCCGGTTCACACAGATCACTACAATCAGCAGCACGTTAGACACAAGGATTAACAGGTAGAGAAGCAGAACAATGAGGAAACAGAGATANACCACAACAGCAAGTAAAGGCACAAACCAGCTTAAAACAATGAGAGTGCAGACTTTGCTGCCAGTCATGCGTGTGTTATACTGCAGAGGGAAACAGATGGCCAGGTACCGGTCGTAAGACATGACTGCAAAGCTGCAAAACTCAACGCTGCCATAAGAGTAGATACAGTAAATCTGCAGGAAGCAGCAGGAGGCAGAAACAGTGTGAGAGTCAGAAAGAGTCTGAACCAAGAGGAGCAGAAAGAGTCCAGAGCTGCCGTACAGCTGGTTCACAAACAGGCTGCAGAGGAGGATGTACATGGGCTCATGGAGGCTCCGGTTCACACAGATCACTACAATCAGCAGCACGTTAGACACAAGGATTAACAGGTAGAGAAGCAGAACAATGAGGAAACAGAGATACTTCAGGTGTCCGCTGTGGAAGTAAGCAGTGAGAATAAAATATGAAACCTGAGTGGAGTTTACCATCATCCTCCTTCAAGCGTTAGGATCAACTTAAGCACTTTCAGGAAGAGGAAGAAGTCATGTTTTTTCACGTATCATCACCTCAAAGTTCTTTAAACATTCAGAAACAGAACTGTCCTTTCTTTCATTAGAGATGAGTTTCATTCTCAGAAGCAAACATCACAACAAATAACCCTCCTCATCAGACTGATTTCTCTAATATATCTTCTCTATTAAACAAACCCAACCCATCACCTCTTCATCCCTATGTTCACACTAAACTAACGAGTGACAGAATCAACCCAAAGAAATGATTGGGTACGTCCCATCACTGGTGTTTCACCGGAGGTTACATCCTACCTGCAGCTCAATAACCCAACAAGAGAGAGGGCAGGGCCTGAGGTTCTCTCTCCACTTCGGTTTTTATCCGACTTCACCTGAATCCACCCACTTCATCTGACTTTGACACTTCGAGTCTCGCACCAATCACACTGATCAGAGAAGATCTACAGAGACAGGAAGTACGGCACGAACACGGCGTCTAAATCAACTCAAGTCCAAAACAAAAGATGGACTCCAACATTCGAGGAACTAGGGTCTAAATTTAGGTCTGGGGCAACTGATCTAAGAGAGAGAGAGGAGTTCAACCACAATTCCAATGAAGTTGGGACATTGTGTAAAACGTAACCAAAAACAAATATTTACTTATTTTGAATTTGAATTTGAACAAAAGTCTGTTAAAGTTCCAGCTGTTTGGATCATTCCACAGGTGAACAGGTTGATTTAAACAGGTGAGTGTCATGATTGGGTATAAAAGGAGCATCATCCCCAAAAGGCTCAAGATGGAGCCAGGTTCACCACTTTGTCAACAACTGCGTGAGCAAACAGTCCAACAGTTTAACAACAATGTTTCTCAACTTTGTCCAACTGCAGGAATTGATGGATTTCATCATCTACAGACCATAATATCATCAAAAGATTCAGAGAATCTGGAGAAATCTCTGCACGTAAGCAGCAAGGCCCAAAACCAACATTGAGTGGCCGTGACCTTTGACCCCTCAGGCGGCGCTGCATTAAACTTAACTTTATTGCTACTTCTTGCTGTTTTTGCCTTTTTTTCCTCCAATTTTTGCTGCTTTTTGAACATTTTTTCTTCTTAATACTTTTTTTTTGCCACATTTCCTTCATTTTTACTCTCTTTAAAAAGCATTTTGCTTTCTGACCATTTTTCCACCTGAAACTTATTTGAATGGCTTCTTTTTGACTGTCTTGCTACCCTTACTTTAACTAATTTCTATATTTTTACACCTTAAAGCTTATTTTTATTCCTACTTCTTGTTTTTGCCTCTTTTTCTCCCGTTTTTGCTGCTTTTTGACCATTTTTTCCACCTTGGACTTATTTTTATTGCTTCTTCTAGGTTCTTATGCCACATTTCATCCATTCTTACTCTTTTTCAAATACATTTTTGCTGTTTTTTTTAACCTTTTTTCCCACCTGAAACTTTTCTAAATGTCTACTATTTGACTTCACGCCACTTCCTGCTGTTTTCATCCATTATTCACCCAATTTTGCTACTTTTTGTCAATTTTTCCACCTTAAACTTCACTTAATTGCTGCTTCTTGCTGTTTTTGCTTTTTCTTTCTCCCATTTTTGCTGCTTTTTAAAGGCCCCTCAGGCGGCGCTGCATTAAAAACCCACATCATTGTGTAAAGGATATTAGCACGTGGGCTCAGGAACACTTCAGAAAACCATTGTCAGTTAACACAGTTCATCACTACATCTACAAGTGATAGTTCAAACTCTACCATGCAAAGACAAAGTCACACATCAACAACACACACAAACGCCGCCGCTGCCGGCTTCTCTGGGCCCGAGCTCATCTGAGATGGACTGAGGCAAAGAGGAAAAGTCTGCTGTGGTCTGATGAGTCTAAACTTTTTTTTGGAAATCATGGACGTGGTGTCCTCCGGGCCAAAGAGTCAGGCAGCCAGAGTCTCTGCATTACAGAATCCACTAATGTGAAGGAAACTTTTCAGAAGTCAAATGAACAGGGAAGACTGAGTCGCAGTTAGTCACCGGGGGGGGGGGCAATACCGAGTAAGATGACATTCATTTTTCTCAGAGTCTGTAGTTCAAACACAGAAGAAGTCCTGAGTGCATCCGAGTTTAACTTTATAAACATGCCATAAATATTAATGATGATCTAAAGCTGTTTCAGAAAGATGCATCCACCTGTAATTTGATAAATGTATATTTCTTTGGAGTTGTCTCCAAAACTTCATTAGTGCAGCTGGTTAACAATGCCCTGAGGTCAAAGGTCGTTACTGTTTGTCAACATGTGTGTCCCTGAGGTTTCCTCTCATCAGCTGCAGCTCGTGTTAAATCCCTCTGAAGCAAATTACTGTTAATGAGACCTCAGACCTGCTCGGACCAGGAACCCTAATGACCTCCCCCCAGACCAGCACACACACACACACACACACACACACACACACACCTTGGACCTTAGAAACAAGAAACAGGAAATCTCAGCTGAACTGGAAAAACCAAGTGAACAAAATATCAACAGAAATCATAATGGAGTGAAAACTCTAATTGTTGCCCAATGTTACAGAAAAATTACCAGCTCTGCAGTGATGCATCAGTTCACCAAAAGCAGATTGAGCGAGACAGGAAGTCATGCACAGAAACCACTTTAAAACATCCAGTGACTTTCAAAATAAAACACCAGATGGTATTAATCTGCTACAGCACCTCAGAATCCACCCTGCACATTATAGTGACATATTCAGACAGTCCAAAGTGTAAAACTGGGATCAGTTAAGTGTTATTGATGCCTTTATCAAATCTGCAGGTTTTCTTTGGCAGCCCCAATTTATAGAGTTTACAAATACATAAACTGATCTCTGGATCTGGATATCTAAGGACATAAATACATAAAAAAATACCCATGCCATACAGTGTGTGGAACCGGCAGCTTGCCGTAGTTACGTTGAAGTCAGCCATGAGCCTGAAAACAACTTTTCTTTTCTCCTACAGTTGGATAAACATCTGTCTGTTAGTATTTGGACATTTAAGTTCTCAGTGTTGTTCTAAAAGAGGAATTGTGACATGTTTCTGTGATGAAAGTTGAAATTCTGACACACCTTCTTAAAGGACTATTTTTTTATTTATGAATATCTGAACATTGTTAATTTCCTTTAAACATGGTTGAGTTTTAACATTCTTAACATTATTCTGTTTATTTGTATCTTGTATTTACACTTCACTTGGACCAGACTTTTTGGGGGGAATTTGGCGGCCCATTCGCAATACTATCACGGCCCGCCGGGGGGCCGCGGCCCACAGGTTGGGAACGGCTGCACTACAACATTGTAGAGGCTGAAGAAGAGGTGAGCTTATAAACTTTAATATGAGTTTGTATTAAAAACTTCATCTCTAGTCGCAGAAATAGTTCAATAGATGCAGGTTTTGGTAGAAGTCAGTCAGTAGACTCAGCAGCAGAAGAACGACACTGTAGGTCACTGTTGTTGCTGTTGTTGTTGTTGCTGTTGTTGTTGTTGCTGTTGTTGTTGTTGTTGTTGGTTCATACCTGGCACAGTGGAGGCTTATTGTGCAGAGCTGTACGTGACACCAAGATTTACCCGGCTCAGTGTTGACACGGAGACGGTGAAAACGACGTTTTTGAAAAGTTCCAGTCTAGGTTTCGTCAACAATACTTTGCGTTTCACCCGGTTGTCATGTAAATGTGGTCTGAGTTGGAGACAATAATCCCTCTCTGACGTGTTGTGCGTGTGTGTGTGTGTGTGTGTGTGTCACTGCTGAGATAAAGCCGCTCACACCTGTAGCTTCACTTCAGTAGAGAAGAAGTGTGTGTGACTGATCTGACTCTTGGTGTGTGTTCCTCTGGAGCTGATGAAGTGTAATAAGTGAGATCATCTCTTCTTCGTTCTCACCTGAGTTACCTGCAGGTTCACATCAAACTGTTGATGATGACTCTACATGAGTGCTGATCCTTTTTCCTTTTAGCCTGTTTTTATCTCCATCAGGAGGAACGATGGTGAACTCCACTCTGTATTACTTTGTCCTCAGCACTTATCTGGATGTAGGAAACCTGAAGTACTTGTTCTTCTTGTTGACTGCGTTGTTGTACGTCACGATTATTGTTCTGAACATGTTCCTCATGGTGGTGATCTGTGTGCACAGGAGCCTCCATGAGCCCATGTACGTGTTTCTCTGCAGCCTGTTCATGAACGAGCTGTACGGCAGCAGCGGGTTGTTTCCTTTCCTCCTGGTTCAGCTTCTCTCTGATATCCACACCGTTTCTGTTCCTTTCTGTTTCCTGCAGATCTTCTGTCTGTATACGTACGCTCAGGCTGAGTTCTGTAACTTAGCTATCATGTCTTACGACAGGTACCTCGCCATCTGTCACCCTCTTCAATACAACACCCTCATGACCTTTAATAAGGCTGTTATCTGTTTGTTTGTGATCTGGGTTTACTCTTTGACTAAGTTTACAATTTCTCTGTATCTAAGTGTCGTTCTACCTCTTTGTGGGAACATCCTCCACAGTTTATACTGCAACAACTTCCTGGTAGCAAAGTTGGCCTGTTCGGACACTAAAGTCAATAATATTTACGGGATCTTTGGCGTTCTCCTCACTGTCCTGGTTCCTCTTCTTCCCATTCTGTATTCCTACTCTAAAATCCTTCAGGTGTGTTTTTCTGGCTCCTCAGAAACGAGGAGGAAAGCGATCAGCACCTGTGCTCCTCACCTGGCCTCGCTTATTAACTTTTCTTTCGGTTGCATGTTTGAAGTTCTTCAGGCCAGGTTTGATACGGCCAGTTCTCCCAGCGTGCTGCGCATCATCATGTCGCTTTATTTCCTCCTCATTCAGCCAATCCTCAACCCCATCATGTACGGACTGCAGCTGTCCAAGATCAGAAACATCTGTAAACACGTCCTCTGTTCTAAAATCATGTCCGGCGACAAAGAGACTCTGTAGAAGAAGAGAGAATTAAAAACATCCTGAGGAGAAAGTCAAGAGAATCAGTAGCTTTGTGTTTGTCCTAATGGAAGCAATGGAGTCAAATAAAAGCCTCAAATATCCAAATGTGATCAGAGTCAGTCGAACTCTTTTTGTTTATTAGTTTCACCCAGTTTTCTCAGATATCAAACCTTTTGATTTTTCATATCTAAATAGCAGAAACTCTCTCTGAATATCACAGGCTCTGTTTATGGGTGTGAAACAATCCTTTCCTCTTCTTCTTCATTGCATTAAGGTAAAAGACATCACTAACATTTCAAAAACATTAATATGTATTAACCAGAAATAAAAGCTCAGGGTTCACACACATCCTTAAAAAGTCTTAAATTCATTGAAATGTTATATTCTGGTCTTAAATAAGTTTCTCTAAGGTCTTAAATTTGCCTGGGCAGGATTTGTTAACGTTTTTTTGTTTTTATTTTCTTTTGCTGGAGTTTTCGAGAAGGAGCTTTAGAGTGAAAACTGTCAACAAACTGCTGATATAATTTATCTGTATCCTAGTTAACCAGTCCATAACTATGGGTCACTGTTTGCACTTTCACATACAGATTTTAACCAATGAGCAACTTTATGTTGAATAAACAGTCAAAAAATAAACTTGAGTGAGTCTCATTAAGTGACACACGCTGTGATTTGGTTGTAATGAAGCAGGATTCCCAAACTATCAACCATATTTATGTGTTTTTGGTCTTAAATTTAATTGAAAGTGGCATTAAAAAGCTCTTAAAAGTCTTTAATTTGAGTTACAAAAACCTGCATGTATCCTGGATGTATGTTTCAGTAAATTGACTGAGACAAAATGAGATAGAGAAAAAGGTCGACACTGGGCTACAAATCAATAAACAGGTGGGATTGTTACGTTAAGTAAGTCGTGTTCAATTTTTAATATGACGTTTTTTGAAGTACTGATGGCTGTGATTTTAAATAAATGCAGAAACGTCACAAATGAGTGCGTTAAATTGTTATGCATATTGATTTAAGAAAGTAGAACTGATAGAAATATGAACTCAGAACCTTTTTAAAATTCTTTGTTGGTTTGAAATAATATTTTCTAAACCTTCAACAGAAACAAGTTTTCTTTAATGTCTTTGAAACATTTCATATATAAAGTGTTTCTCAAATGCCTTATATAACCTGCTATCCTTTTTATGAGGGTGAAGATCGTTGATTTGCTCATTTTGCTGTCAATCAAAAAAAGGGATTCCTTTGATAAGCAGCTGATTTTCAACAAAAGATGAACGTGTTCCTCCTCGCCCCGAAAGTGTAGAGACTTTCGCCTTCTCGCCATTTTGAACATGCGCAGACGGAAAAAATCTGTTACACAGTTTATTCTGGAGAATATTCCAACTAATGCGTTTACATGACCCAATATTCGGGTTAATGCAGGCATATGCCAGGGGTCTTATTCGGATTTTTAATGAGCTTAATCGGGTTATGACAATTGGAATAAGGTGTTTACATGACTCATACACAATCAGAATATTGTCATTATTCCGTGTGCATGTAAACGTAGTCAGTGTTTCCTGTTTGAAAGGCTTTAAGTGACGTTCTCTGTTTTTCTTTTCAAGAAGAAATTGAAACTATTTTTGACAGAAGTGCAGATATTGCCACGTCCATGGAGACCGCTTCACACGTCGCCACTGTTCTCAAACATTCAGGCGACAAGTTTTCTGCCGGGTGAAGACGTTTGTCATTGGATCTTAGCAACGTGGATCTGCAGGATTTCAGAAAATGAAACAGGCAGCTCCATATGCTCGGCAAGGTTATCAAACTGACAGTAGCAGTAGCTCTACTCTGATACCAACCAGTGATAAGCAACAAAGAGACACTTCAAGTTTTTTTTATTTTCATATTTGGGAAATTGAATCTGAATTCTGACTATACTTCTGTGGATGTTCCTAAGTTACATAACTCTGAGTCGATTCCACTGTATCTAATTTGAAGAATCAATTACTCCGTTTTCGTTCCATTACACTGAACAAAGAGTCTGTTTGAAGTCAAAGAGATTTTCAGTTGACTGTAAAAACCCCCAGAGACACTGATGAGGGTGTGAAGTGGGTGTTTGTCGTGTCACTGTGGGTATAAAACAGAATCTGCGTCCACTCGTCTCGCTGGAGGCTGCAGCTCTCTGATGGTAAGAGGGTGAACGTTTGTGTCTTTGACTGTTTCATTATTTCGTTTTTCACTCACATGGACTTATGTACGTGCTTTCTTTTCCTCTTTAACACTTTCTTCCTGCAGGGCTCGGAGCGTGAAGCTCATCAAACATGAAGATAAATCTGTGTTTACCTGAAAAGTGTGACTGAAACTTTTTATTCATGATGTGTTGAAGCTGGTCAAAGACTTAAAAGAAACGATGGTGAACTCCACTCTGTATTACTTTGTCCTCAGCACTTACCTGGATGTAGGAAACCTGAAGTACTTGTTCTTCTTGTTGACTGCGTTGTTGTACGTCACGATTATTGTTCTGAACATGTTCCTCATGGTGGTGATCTGTGTGCACAGGAGCCTCCATGAGCCCATGTACGTGTTTCTCTGCAGCCTGTTCATGAACGAGCTGTACGGCAGCAGCGGGTTGTTTCCTTTCCTCCTGGTTCAGCTTCTCTCTGATATTCACACCGTTTCTGTTCCTTTCTGTTTCCTGCAGATCTTCTGTCTGTATACGTACGCTCAGGTGGAGTTTTGTACCTTAGCTATCATGTCTTATGACAGGTACCTCGCCATCTGTCACCCTCTTCAATACAACACCCTCATGACCTTTAATAAGGCTGTTATCGCTGTGTTTGTGATCTGGGTTTACTCCTTTGCAAAGTTCGTAATAACTCTATCTTTAAGTGTCGTTTTACCTCTTTGTCGGAACATTCTCCACAGTTTGTACTGTCACAACTACATGGTGGTGAAGTTGGCCTGTTCGGACACTAAAGTCAATAATATTTACGGGATCTTTGGCACTTTTCTCACTGTCCTGGTTCCTCTTCTGCCCATTCTGTATTCCTACTCTAAAATCCTACAGGTGTGTTTTTCTGGTTCAGCACAGACCAGAAGGAAAGCGATCAGCACCTGCGCTCCTCACCTGGCCTCGCTTATTAACTTTTCTTTCGGTTGCATGTTCGAAATCCTTCAGGCCAGGTTTGATACGGCCAGTTCTCCCAGCGTGCTGCGCATCATCATGTCGCTTTATTTCCTCCTCATTCAGCCAATCCTCAACCCCATCATGTACGGACTGCAGCTGTCCAAGATCAGAAACATCTGTAAACACGTCCTCTGTTCTAAAATCATGTCCAGCGACAAAGAGACTCTGTAGAAGAAGAGAGAATTAAAAACATCCTGTGCATGAAGTGTTGTTGTCGAATAAAAGCCTCAAACATCCTGATGTGAGCAGAATCACTCTTCTTTCTGAGAATTAAGTCCTAAAGTTGCTGCAGATCAAACTTTATTGCACATTACAGTTAACAAATAGGTAACTCCACTGACTATAGGTGGGCAAATTGATCCAAAATATCAATATATCAATACCAACGATGCTCCAACGTCCTCTCACTCACTTTTCTTTTGAGCACTCTGCTAAATATGTCACATTTTGCTTAACAAATTTATCAAACTAACACCCAGTGAAGGTTGTTTTCCACTGCTGCTCTACTTTATCAGTAAATTGCTGATTTCATAAATGTTTTTTATGTTTCTGTTATAGTTAATCTGTCAGTATGTGCAAGCTGTTAAATGTAAAAATATCTTAAATTTACTGTTTTACAACAAAGCAGAGAAAAATTAAAGCACGTGATTATTTACTGATAAAAAATAGTTTTTTTTAAACTTTCATCCATGAACGGAAACAGTAGTTTTAGTGGTTTTGTGTCATTTTGATTAATTTTGACAAAGTGTCGTTGGATTAACTTTATTGGTGAACAGTTTGAGTTACAGTGTCCTCAGAGTTTAGCTACGTAACATGCATGTGTGAATCAGAGCGCGCAGACTCCGCCCCTCCTCCTCCTCGCCGACCTCTCTAAGGTCACTCAGCTGTTCTCCAGTTTCTTTCAGGTTGTGGCACAGGTAAACCTCCAGGAGTCAGGAGTCCAGCTCCTCTTCTCCTCAGAGACGTTTAAAGTTCGTCCAAACCTCGTCTGGTCTCAGCGTCTCCGTTTTGAACAGCCCGCCAAAGTTGGTTCAGAGTCCACATGAAGACAAACTCCACTGCTACACGCTAACTTTGGCCTAAGGCTTTGGTCCTAAAAGCTGGAAGCTGCCGCTCAGATCCCCCCCTGGTCCTGNGTTGGATTAACTTTATTGGTGAACAGTTTGAGTTACAGTGTCCTCAGAGTTTAGCTACGTAACATGCATGTGTGAATCAGAGCGCGCAGACTCCGCCCCTCCTCCTCCTCGCCGACCTCTCTAAGGTCACTCAGCTGTTCTCCAGTTTCTTTCAGGTTGTGGCACAGGTAAACCTCCAGGAGTCAGGAGTCCAGCTCCTCTTCTCCTCAGAGACGTTTAAAGTTCGTCCAAACCTCGTCTGGTCTCAGCGTCTCCGTTTTGAACAGCCCGCCAAAGTTGGTTCAGAGTCCACATGAAGACAAACTCCACTGCTACACGCTAACTTTGGCCTAAGGCTTTGGTCCTAAAAGCTGGAAGCTGCCGCTCAGATCCCCCCCTGGTCCTGGTCCTGGTCCTGGTCCTGGTCCTAGTTTACCTCTCAGCGCTGATCTTGTAGCGGAGGACGAAGTACGCCATGAGCCGCAGAGAGAAGAAGAAGATGGCGAGGACGATGAAGTCCAGGTAGAGTTTGGCGTCCAGCATGTCCAGCTCCTTCAGGATGGCCTCGGACTTCTGGAAGTGACACGTGTCGTCCTCGTCACAGTGCAGATCCTCGCGGTCCAGACCGTAGATGGACAGGATGACGCCCTCGAAGCCGTACCTGAAAAAACAGAACAGGTGTGTGAACGGACTAAAGCTCTGTTTACGCTGGTGTCTGACTCAAAATAAACGACTTTTCCTCGACAGAGAAAACAACTGCGCTTTATCTGCAGCCAAACATTTCTCTTAGCCCAGTGTTTCTCAACCTGGGGGTCGTCACCCCACGTGGGGTCACCTGGAATTCAAACGGGGTCCCCTGAAATATCCGAAAATAATACTGATAAAAATATTTTCTTCAGTATTTTTAGTAATTTAGCATCCAAGTAACTTGTTTCCTTATTTATTTTGCTGGATTAAATATCTTAGCATTTCAAGCAGTGGACTAAATTTACTGTGCAATGCTGAACTTTGCTGTGCTAAGGTTGAGGTTCAGTGACTTTATTTGTATCCGCAGGTTGATTTGTTTTGCTGCAATATGTTGATGACGTCCACTTTCACATTAAGTCACAAAACAAAACAGAATTGACGCATCGCTAAAACATAAAAACACTGAAAGTTCTCTGGTTGAACCAACCATAAATAAAATGAAAGAGGCTAACATTTAAATACGGAGCCCCTAAAGCAGGGGTGTCCAAACTTTTTCCCAAAAGGGCCGTATTGGAAACTGTAAAAATGACCAAGGGCCAGCGGCTCTTATGGAAATGTTTACTAACAGTGAAAGTCACAAATTAGCGCTCTATTGAAAAACAATTTCTTTTAAGTGGTTTCTGAAAAAAAAAACAAAAAACAAACAAAACAAAAAAATGGTTAAGTCAAACATGCTTGTGCTGTTATTGCAGACCTCTGAGATAAAACCAAACCTGTGAAAAAATATGTTACAATTTTATGTCAGGATCAGGATCTGGACTTTATCACGTTTGTTTATACGACAGTTATAAAAACATTTTAAACCCCAAATATCTCTGATCCAGCATTCTGAACCATTTTGTGCTTCAACTTTTGACCATTTCATATCTTTAATTTGGTGTTTTGGTTTTCCCATGTGTTTTTTGTTTCTTTTTTAATTCAAAACAACTCATGACACAAATTTTGCATCATGCCAAATGCAATTAATTGTCAGCTGTAAAAGTTGTTGAGTTTTTGCTGATTGTACAGAGCTTTAGCTTTATAAAGTTGCCGATGCACAGTCCAAATCTATGTGAAACGTTACCAGATGTAGTAAGATTTATTTCAAGAACTTAACAGAAACTGTAAATGTAAACAGTTAGAACATGATTAATTTAAGTGACAAACTAACACATGGTAAGATGAGAGCTGGGGGCCGCTTGGAAATAGACGGCGGGCCACAATTGGCCCCCGGGCCGTAGTTTGGACACCCCTGCCCTAAAGGGACAAGAAAAGGTAAAAATAATAATAATAATTTCACGTGTTGACTAGAAACTTTCTCGTGCTCACGTGAAACTTTTACGTGCTCTGTATTTAAAACACAGTATAAAAAACAAAGACAAACACTATTTTTTTGCAGGGTCCCTAAACTTGTGATGTTGAAATGGCGTCACAGCCCTAAAAGGTCAGGAAAAACTCACCTGACGTAGGAGATGTAGGACATCCACTGCAGGTACCAGGGGATGGTGTCGAAGCTGACGAAGAACCCTGAGAACAGCAGCACGGGGATGGCTGTGACCGGACCCACGAACGTCGCCACCTGCAGGACACGACAAACACGTGTAAGAGCGGCCGACAGGTGAGCGCACCTGTGTGTGAACTTTAGGTCAGAGGGTTTCACCTGCAGCGAGGTGGACGCCGCTCCGATCAGTAAACCCAGACTCTGAGCCACCAGAGACGTCAACACGCCGAGAGACAGGAAGAGGAAGAAGCGCCCGGCGTCTGGAGGCTGAGCCGTCATCCAGTACACGATGCTGCAGTAAACCACGGGGAACACCACCTGTACACCAACACACAGGTACAGGTACAACTCACTCACCTGGTGGACTCACGAACAACTACACCAGACCTGGAAGAGTCCGCGGTTACTGTCTTTGCACACTGAGTCTGTTTCTTTTTTTTTAACACTTAAAGTTTATTTCCATTTTTTCATTTATGAACAGCAAAGACAGAAAAGAAAAGTAACATGAAAAAGAAAAAACAGATACAAGACAAAAAACATCAAAAACGTTGCCAGGTCTGAAATGTTCACAATTGCCAAGGAGTTTAACAGTCATAGGTTTTGTTCAGTATTTTCATAAATTAATGTTCTGATGAAATGTTAAATGGTTCTGTTGTTTTCGCAAGTTGGAATGAGGAGCAGACACGCTCCACACCAACTATTCCAAAATAAAGTGTCAATTTTTCCCATCTTGAAATATACAAATCTCTTCTTAATCTTAATAAAAAAGTCATTTTTTCCATTTCATGAATTTCTTTTATAATTTCTATCCAATTTTGTATTGTGGGTGCTTCCGCCTGTAGCCATTTACGGGTGATAGCTTTCTTAGCAGCAATGATTCTGAGTCTATTTCTTTATCTGGAACTGACGTTAATGATCATATGAGATGTGACCCGTCAAAAAAACATTAGGTATAAACTAAATGCAAATTTAAATGTGGCTCCTACGTAAAATAGTTTTTTTTTAACCTTCATCCGTGAACAGAAACAGTAGTTTTAGTGGTTTTGTGTCATTTTGATTAATTTTGACAAAGAGCTTTTCCATGCAGTAATGCAGGGGTTCCCAAACTTTTCCGCCTGTGACCCCCAAAATTGCAGCGTTAGAGACTGGTGACCCCCTGCTGTGGTACAACACTAATGGGCCAATCCAAAAAAAGGACAAAAACAAACAAAAAACCCCTGAGGATACTTAATTTAACTCATCAGTAGGACATTTACCAACTAATGTGCACTTTGCTGTGTTCACTTCATCAAACTTGAACAAAGAAATGTGAAAAACAGATAAAACATTTTCTGTTTGCATAATTTTGCATTATCTTTAACCCCTATTTTTACTTTTATTCTTACAATAATGGATGAAATGTGAAATTGTTCATAGTTTTCGATTTCGGGACACATTCCACGACCCCCCATCAATGTCTCGCGACCCCCCAAAGGGTCCCGACCCCCACTTTGGGAACCACTGTAGTAATGTATCTGTATTGATATCAGTGATACAGGTCCTGTATTTAATTAGTATTGGATTGATATCAAATTTTGCAGTATTACATGATTCAACACAATCTCTAAACCGGACGTTAATGCTCATATGAGATGTGACCCAACAAAAAAACATTAGGTATAAACTAAATGCAAATTTAAATGTGGCTCCTACGTGGCTGAAGAGTTAAACCTGATCAGAAAAGTTACAGAAAAGAGAAGAAATAAAAGCAAAAGACAGGAAGTTCAACAACCAGGCAGTTCAAAAACTGTGCCTCTAGTTACTTTTTCAGTGATTTTTGCATAAGTTACAATCTTTTAAGAAGTCGTCACAATTAGCGTTATCGCTATTATTCCACAGCTGAAGCTTTTTTTACGCTTTTCGGCTTTTCTATCCAGCTACAACAGGCTTTGCGTGAACGGTAAGGCTGTTGGTTACTGTTCGAGTCATTGACAGGGCCGAAAGCCAACAACACCGACTGCTGCTCGTCTGTGATACGGAGAGCAGTTGTTGTATAAATCAGGCTCTCCTGGCATCAACTCTCTGTGAATCGAGACGGGAATACTCCTGTCTTGTAGCCAGAGGTTTAAGGAAAACAAACACACCCAGCTTTGTCAATGCTCTGTGTCCTCTTTGCAGTCAACTTTGCTCCCTTTATGGAAAGTTTCAACAAAAATCATGAATTTATATTTCACAGTCACAGATTTTTCCTCTACATGAATGTGAATGAAGACCGACGGCGATAAATAGGTCTCGCCGATTATCTAAATGGCTACAGCTGCTTCCTGTGAAGTGTAAGGTGATTGGTTACTGTAGGAGTGAGTGATAAACGACCCTCTAATAGAGCTATTACACAAGACCAGTCAAAGCAGGGAGCACTTGTTGTCTATCACAAGCTGTCCTGGGATGAAAACTCAACAGAAAACAATGGAGTCACTTTAGTCTTGCAGCTAGAACCCTGTTGAAAACAAAGACTTGCACTCGTTAAAAAAGAAATTATCTTTGCTCACTAACACAGACACTTTCGTCCGTCATTATTTTTCAGAACAGGTTTGATTTTCTGGTCGTTTCCGTGGTTTTTTGACTGTTCAAGGACACTGTAGGCCAACTGCAAAGGTACATTTACAGGTATTTATAGGTACAAGAGTCATTAATAAGGCTTTTATTTTGAAAGGACAGGAAACACCTGGTCGATTTTACCTGGAAGGGGACGTCAGCCATGGTTTTAGCCAGGTAATAGGCCTTCAGACTGTACCAGTAGTTCAGGTGTTCCCTCAGAAACACACCCATCTCCAGGGGGACTGCAGCACACACACACACACACACACACACACACACACACACACACACACAACTCAATTAGTTTAGTTAATGACATGATGATAAACGACAAACAAAAATGAAAACACAACAACTTAAGGCCCAGTTATTCTCCCTTGATGCACGAAAGTGTCTCCTTTTTTCACATTTGCGTTGCTGTAAACTAAAACATCCACCAGAGGGCAGCACTGAGTCAAAAGTTTATGACAATAACAATAAACTCAAAAACACACAGGGTGACAGTGGAGGAGATAATGAACTTTCTGCATAAAAGACAAAANTAGGCCAACTGCAAAGGTACATTTTCACATTTATCAACACGTTTTTTAAAAATTTCGGGTTTTGCCTCCAGCCTGGGTACAGAGTCATTAATAAGGCTTTTATTTTGAAAGGACAGGAAACACCTGGTCGATTTTACCTGGAAGGGGACGTCAGCCATGGTTTTAGCCAGGTAATAGGCCTTCAGACTGTACCAGTAGTTCAGGTGTTCCCTCAGAAACACACCCATCTCCAGGGGGACTGCAGCACACACACACACACACACACACACACACACACACACACACACACACAACTCAATTAGTTTAGTTAATGACATGATGATAAACGACAAACAAAAATGAAAACACAACAACTTAAGGCCCAGTTATTCTCCCTTGATGCACGAAAGTGTCTCCTTTTTTCACATTTGCGTTGCTGTAAACTAAAACATCCACCAGAGGGCAGCACTGAGTCAAAAGTTTATGACAATAACAATAAACTCAAAAACACACAGGGTGACAGTGNAAACACACCCATCTCCAGGGGGACTGCAGCACACACACACACACACACACACACACACACACACACACACACACACAACTCAATTAGTTTAGTTAATGACATGATGATAAACGACAAACAAAAATGAAAACACAACAACTTAAGGCCCAGTTATTCTCCCTTGATGCACGAAAGTGTCTCCTTTTTTCACATTTGCGTTGCTGTAAACTAAAACATCCACCAGAGGGCAGCACTGAGTCAAAAGTTTATGACAATAACAATAAACTCAAAAACACACAGGGTGACAGTGGAGGAGATAATGAACTTTCTGCATAAAAGACAAAAACAGAGGCAGCGTTGTAAGAGGCCGTTAAATACGCTGCATTTTTCTTCCAAAAGTTCCTCCACTGTTTTCTCTTCTCTGTCTCACTAAAGCTGCATATTGGGTAACAGCAACACTGCCCCCTATGGTTTGTGGTGGTACTGCGCTGTTTGGTCTGTATCCATTAACTTAATGAAAACATGCAGAAATATGAATGAAATAAACACAGAGCAAGGACAGAAGGCTCTGCATAAATGGATCTTTAGTGTGTGTGACTTTGTCCTCACTATTCCAAATGTTCAAATTTTGTTTATTATCTCAATTATTTGACTTTTTATCTAGCAATTTTAACTTTTAATCATAAAATTGTAATTCTTACAAATTGATACTCAATCTCAAAATTTTGACTCTTTATCTAAAAATTTACACTTTTTTAAATTTATTTTGACTTAATCTCAAAATTTTAATTTTTATTGGATAACTTTCTTCTATACTTATTCATAAACTTTCAGCTTTTTGTTTCACAGCATTGATTTTATTTCTCACATTTTGACTTTTCATCCTCAGACTTTACTTTAATCTCTCAAACTTTTGGACTTTTAGTTCAAATTCTGACTCAATAATCCAACTGTTCTGACTTTGCTTGTCACTATTTTGACTTTTTATCTTGAAGTTTTTGACTAAACAAATACCAAAACAATTCTCAACCAAACAAAGTTTTGTGTGTGTGTGTGTGTGGGTGACTTTGTCCTCACTACTCCAAATTTTCAGTTTATTCTCTCAATAATTTGACTTTTTATCAAGCAATTTCAACTTTTAATCCTCAAAATTGTAACTCTTGAATTCTGACACTTAGTCTCAAAATTTTGGCTCGTTATCTAAAATTTTTAATTCTTGTCTCAAAATTTACACTTTTTAAAAAAAATTTTGGACATAATCTCTAAATTTTGAATTCATTGGATGCATTTCCCTTTATACTTCTTCATAAACTTTCAACTTTTTGTCCCACAGTATTGATTTCTTTCCACAACATTTTGACTTTTTACCACAAAATTTTGACTTTTCGTCTTCAGACTAAACTTTAATCTCTCAAACTTTTCGACTTTTAGTTTAAATTTTGACATACTAATCCAACTGTTCTGACTTTGTTTGTCACTATTTTGACTTTTTATATTATGTGTGTGTGTGTGTGTGTGTGTGTGTGTGTGTGTGTGTCACTTTGTCTTCACTATTCCAAATTTTCCAAGTTTAATATCTCAATTTTTCAACATTTTATCCCAAAATTGTAACTCTTAAAATTTGACACTTAATCTCAAAATTTTGACTCTTAATCTGAAATTTTTATTTTATTGTCTCAAGATTTAAACCTTTTTTTTTTTTTTTTTTTTTTTTTTTTTTTTTTTTTTTTTTTTTTTTTTTTTTTTTTTTTTTTTTTTTTTTTTTTTTTTTCTTAAATTTTGACTTTATCTCAAATTCTCAGTTTATTGTCGACATTTTGTTTCCAACTAACTCATAAACTTGAAACTTTTTGTCTCATAGTGTTGACTTTATTTTTCAAATTTTGACTTTTTACCACAAAAATTTGACTTTTCGTCTTCAGACTAAACTTTAATCTCTCAAACTTTTGGACTTTTAGTTCAAATTTTGAATAAATAATTTAACTTTACTGATTTTGTTCGTCATTATTTTGACTTTTATCTTTAGATTTTGACATAATAAGAAACAAAAAAATTCTCAACCAAACCAAGTTTTCATTGTTATTTTTCTTGAACTGGCAGAATTCTCCTCAGCATCAGGAGTGTGTGTGTGTGTGTGTGTCTGTGTGTGTGTGTGTGTGTGTGTGTGTGTGTGTTCCTCACAGGTGAGCACTGTGGGCATGAGCGCGGCGAACATGAGGAACAACATGGAGAAGAAGAGGAAACCCGAGTTGCTCAGAACTTTCTTGGCCTCGTTGCCGATGCCCAGGTACAGCAGACCAATCAGAACGCCGATCCCGATGTGGGACGAGATCCTCAGGTGAGTCAGCACCTGCTCGACCAATCACAGCACACACCTGTTACTCTGCATGTGTGTGTACATTTCTTTTTTCTGCATGTGTGTGTGTGTGTGTTTCTCACCGAGTCTCTGAGGATGCTGAGGAAAGTTCTTCTGAACAGGATGAAGAACTGAGTCATGCAGCTCGCAGAGAAACTGTGACAACCTTCAGACGAGGACGAGCTCTCCTGACACACACACACACACACACACACACACACACACACACACACACACACACACACACACACACACACAGAGTCAATAAACTAAAGGTTTTGCAAAATAATGACATTAAAACATCACAAACACTCTGAAATAACTGAAAATAAGTGTGTTTCATGTTTTTAGGGTGCGTTTGTTTTGTACCTCCTCTGCGCGCTGCCACAGGAACGGGTGGAGGTTGGTGTCTCCGTTCAGCTCCGTCTGATGCTCAGCATCACACTTCCTGTCCTGAACGGCTTTAACCAACCGGACCATCTGATCCCCGTACTCTCCAGACGCCACCTCCATCACTGAACACACACACACACACACACACACAGACATAAGTCAGGTTTATGGCTCTTGAGTTTCTCTCATGTGATGCTGCAGGTGCTCGTGGAGTCTGTTGTGGATTTTTTGATTAAAGTAAGCAATTTACCCGACTGAAGGTAAATTCCCAGATATCCTTACATATAGATGCCAGCTGTCGCGTTTGTCAGACGGCTGTCTCCAGGAGGAGACAAGGCCATAAACAAAAAATGTTGTTCTCCTGTGTCCAGGCTATTCAAAGCACACAGCAGCTGAGCTGACCAACAGATTTCTGGCCATTGACGATTTCAATGTTCTCTGTAAAAGTTAAACTTGAACACATTCTGACAATCCTAACAGGTCCTGAGTAATTCCCTTAATTCCAGGTTCACACTGTCAATTTGCTGATGTTCATTGAACTTCGTGGACACCAACTTGTAAGATGTAATACCAGATATTATCTGTACTTCTCCTCATTGATCAGGTGGTATCCTGTCCCCCCTACAAGGCCCTGCTGCTCTAAATAAACAGCCAATCACCACTGGAGAAGGGACGTCCACTGGGTTTTTAAGGAAGGCAGGCTTCTACTCAGGGTTTTTTTTCTACACAGGTTTTTGGGATGGAGGTTTTTAGGCTAAGAGTTTTGTTAGAAGGTTTAGGAAAAGGTTTTAGGAAATGCAAGCGGTGTCTTTTCAGTCGTTGTTTATGTTGTTTAGTGTTATCAGTTGGTACAGAATATTTAACGTGCTGCAAATCTCTCAACCCAGAAGCTTTGTTAAAGACGGCTAGACTTGAATAAACTTTTTCCTGGATTCGAGCTGACTGGACTCTCCTGCTGATTTGGACTCCTCTTTTCATCATTGTTTCATGGGTAAATGTCTTAGAATTAGGAGACCTAGGATGAGACATTATGCAGTAGAAATGGGGGTCCTCCCCCACCTTATATTAAAGTAACAGATTCAACAAGTAACAAGCAAGCCCGAAAATTAGATTCTACAAGCCGTTTTTACCGTCTATGGTGTGTTTACGAAACTACGAAAGCCATGTTATTAGCTACGATCAGAGGTAGTGAGCATGTGCAGCTGCTGACACTGAGCCACAAAGGAAGAGACGAGTTTGGATGCAGTTTGTAAACAGAGAAACAAAACCTTTCAAAAATTCCTGCATACTTCACCTTTAAGTGAAAACAATTATTTATTTTAACGGTATTTTTTTGTTTGTTAAAACCGCAAAATAAAACATTATTTCATGATGGTGCCGTTTTCCAAGACTCTACGTTTCAGTATTGTTACTAAATGGCTAAAAATCATGATTTTAAAATTCCTGAATTCCTGAAAACGAGGCCATGGAGCTTCTCTACCACCTGAGCAAGTTTTCAGGGGAAAACCCTGAACAGCCACTAGATGGTGCTGCTGCAGTTTCAAACATTCTATTAAATCTGCTGTCACCCTCTCCCTCTTCTGATCACATGGTCTAAGAGATCTTTAGGTAACAGAGGAGGAGGATTCTTAACACAGGGTTCCTACATCCTTGGAAAGTCTTAAATTCATGTATCTGGAATTAAGGCCTTGAACAGTTTTAAGTTCATTAAAATTTTAAATTCTGGTCTGAAATAAATTACTCAAAAGTCTTAAATTTGTCAGGGCAGGATTTGTTCATGTTTTATTGATTTTATTTTTTCGCAGGACTTTTCAAGAAGGAGATTTAGAGAGAAAACTGTCTCACAAGCTGCTGATATAATTTGTTATCTGCATCCAAGCTGGGAACTTTATGACTGTTGGTCACTGTTTGCACTTTTACATACAGCCGTTAACCAGAGAGGATCAATTTATGTTCAATAAACAGACAGAAACTAAACTTGAATGGGTCTCATAGAGTGACACACATGCTATGATTTGATTTTTATGCAGCAGGATCACCAACCATCAACTATCAACTATATTTATAGTGTTTTTGGTCTTAAATTTAATTCAAAGTGGCTTAAAAAGGTTTTAAAAAGTCTTAAATTTGACTTGCCGAAGCCTTCAGGTACCCTGTAACCACACACACACACACACACACACAAAAACACACACACACACACACACACACACAGTGTTGGGGTTTCTTACCGAAGTCTGCAGGGTTGTGGTAGGTGGGGCAGTTGAGTCCGAGGTCTCTCAGGTACGGGACCAGACTGGAGACCTTCCCTCTGTAGATACACTGACCCTGACTGAGGACGTAGAGCTGACACACACACACACACACACACACACACACACAAACACAATAAATGGTTAGATTTGGTGTAGTGTTATGGTTCTTATCTCCCTCTTCCTAAAAACCAAGTTGAAGCTACGTCATTACATCACTTTATGGGTCAATGACAAAAAGAGGGTCTAAAAACTTATTTTTTAAAAGTTCTTTGAAAATGGATAAAAACATATTTCTGAGAGTAGAATTATGTTTTCTAACAGATTTCAGTAGTTGACCAACATTTCTAAGTTTTTAGGTTCATTATTTTTTAGTATTTTTAATTTGAGCACCCAAAAATGTCAGGTGGTGCAACCAAATATATGAAAATATATTTATATGTTCCTGTTATTTTTTCTGTGTGAAATTATTGGCAAGTATCTCTCAAGTGTCTGTAGTGACTCATACATTTTCATTTTGTGTGTTTCATTTCTTTTATTTGTGAATAAGNTCAACAGCTTTAAAATTCTTTTTATTTGCAAAGAATGTTTTATTTAAAAAGGTTCAAGCATAAAATAATGCCACTGTATTTTTAATTTCCATTTACAATAACTGACATTCAATTTTTAGAGTTTAATTACTGTGGATACTTGTCAGGACGGTTGCACCACCTGACATTTTGGGGGTTTGAGGAACCAAAACACAAAAAAACATGTTATATTTTAATAGTTTAAAGATGTGTTCAAATAACACAGGTTTCATAGAATAAAGAAATACATGTGATGAAATACTCAATTCATGATGGAAGGAAATATTGCACTCAGACACAAAAAAAGGGACGTCACATCACATGTAGAAATCTCAGAATCTGACATTAAACAAAACAGTCTGATAAAAAAATAGAGATTTATTTGAGCTGTGAATAAAGACTAAACAAAGGACAGCTCTGCGTCTCTCACCTTGTCGAAGAGCTCGAACAGTTTGGCGCTGGGTTGGTGGATGGTGCAGATGACGGTTCGTCCTCCCTGAGCCAAAGCCTTCAGCAGAGAAACCACCTGGAAACAAGACGAGCTGTCCAGACCACTGCGACACAGAGAAACACAAACGTTCGTTAAGACGCAGAGACACAGGTGAGTCAGTGCGAAACATGACAGGCCTCTCAGAGGTCCTCACCTGGTGGGCTCATCGAAGAACATGACAGGTGGGTTATTGACCAGCTCCAGAGCAATGGCCAGCCTCTTCCTCTGACCCCCCGACAGGTGAGACGTCCGGGTTTTAGCACAGTCCAGTAACCCCAGAGCCATCAGGATCTCACGCACCTAAACACACACACACACGAAAACACACAATATAAAACAAGATCTTTTCAACGAACCACTTTACGTTTAAACAACTTCTAGATTTGATTGACAAGTGAAAGGTGAAAAGCTGTAATTTTCAGGTCGTTGAAAAGACGTCTTTATTAGGATGTTGGGCAAGGATGGAATCAGACCAACTCAGTATGGTCGTATTTCTATTGACTATTATTGGGCTAATTAAGGACCGAATTGCACCTACTTACTATGGTTGTATTTCTAACGGCTTTTACTGGGCTAAATAAGATGAAATAATACGATAAATACTTTATTCATCCCACAAGATGGGAGGAGAGGGTGACATGATTGAGGTCTCCAAAGATTATAATGAGTGTTTCAGGACGTTGAGTCTGTATCCTGGCAACAGATTCATGGATGAAATCACATGGAGCTAAGGAACTTTGAATTAGGACCGAATCGCAGACACTAAATATGGTCTTATTTCAAAAGGCTATTATAAGGACTGAAATCACACTGACTAAACTGGTTGTATTTCCAAAAGCAACCAGACAATTCCCACAGAAATCGTTAGGGCGGTTTGAGCAGCCACGGGGCTTTTTGTTTCATGCCATTGGATGAGATGGAATTCTAAAAATCCTCCCATTTTGTTTCTGGTTAAACAGAGGTCCAATAAGATCATTCACAGGCTTGTGACTAAACATAGTTGTATTTCCAAAAGCAATAATTGGGCTGAATTTGGACCAAATTAGACCAAATTAATAAGGTTGTAATCTAACCACTATAACCGGACTAAATTAGTTACTTTATTAATCCCTTTGGGGAAATTTACTGTTGCCAGATTCTCATTGCACAGTACAAGAGTAGAAAAAATAATTAGGACAATAAGAAAATACAATAAAAACTAAATAGAATAGAATGATCAATAAGATAACGTATAGTAAAAATAGAATAAAATACTAAAAAAGTGTGTAATGAGTACAAGAAATAAGCAATACAATTACAGTGACAAAACTAATACGTTTTTCAGATATTGCACTTAATTTAGGCTAAATTAGGTCTGAATTGGACGAACCAAATATGGACAAATTTTCTACTTTTCTGACCGACAAGATTTAGCTTTAATAAAAAAACGTGTAAATGACGTTGGGTGTTTGGTGGTGAGGACTCTGAACTCACCATCTCCCTGCGAGCCTCCTCTTTCTCCTGCAGCTTCAAGTTTGCTGAGACCTGCAGAGACCAGGATGAAGAGTCAGATACCTACTGTGTGTGTGTGTGTGTGTGTGTGTGTGTGTGTGTGTTGTATACCATCATGGCCTCCTGCACTGTGAGGTGAGGCAGTAACATGTCGTCCTGCATGATGTAACAGGAAACTTTCCTGAAGGAGCGAAGATCTCTGGGCTGACTGTTGATCAGGATCTCACCCTTCATCCCCGTCTCCCTGCACACACACACACACACACACACACAGATCCATTTAATTTCACTGTCTCTTTAAGAGTCTTTATTTCAGTTAAGACTTTTTGTCTCGTATCAACACCCATCGTTTCAGTTTCCCTGGACTCACCTGTACCCGGCCAGGATGTTCATCAGCGTGGACTTCCCGGCTCCTGAAGGCCCCATGATGGCCACCAGGTTCCCGCTGGTGAACTTCCCTGAGATCCCTTTGAGCAGAGTCTTGAAACCTGAGAAAGAACAGAAACAATGACTGAGCAGGTTCCCAGCGGCTCTGAGAGACGTTCTTTGTTCTCCGGTTCTCTGGTCCTGAGGTTCAGGTTTCACACCCACAGCCTCTCTAAACTCTGCAGAAACTCACAGCACAGATTTTTAGAGGTTTAACTCGGTCAAGGTTTCTTAAAGTGGACGCTGAGCTCAAAAGCAGGATCTGTGATGGTATGGGGGTGTGCTAGTGCCCCATGGCATCATGGGTAAGTGTCCCAGTATCTGTGAAGGCAGCATTAATGCTGAAAGGTACAAACAGGTTTTGGAGCAACATCTGCTGCATCCAAGACACTTTGTCTTTTTCAGGGACGTCCCTGATTATTTCAGCAAGACGATGAAACCAAGACACATTCTGCTCCTGTTACAACAGCGTGGCTCCGTAGTAGAAGAGTGCAGCTACTAGACTGACCAGACCTGTGTCCCATTGAAAATGTGTGAAACATTATGAAGCAAAAATAACAAGAATGTGAAAGAATTCCAGCTCCAAAGCTTCAACAATTAGTGTCCTCAGTTCACAAACACTGAACCAGTTAAAGGAAAGAGGATGAAACACAGAGGAAACATGAACATGTCACAGCTTTTTCGGAACGTGTTGTTACTTCAGGGTCATAGGTCACAAAGTTTCTCATCATAGAAAAAAACATGGATGTTCATATTTGTTAAAAACAGGCGTCAATGAAAGACAATGAAACCAAGACACATTCTGCTCCTGTTACAACAGCGTGGCTCTGTAGTAGAAGAGTGCAGCTGCTAGACTGACCTGCCTGCAGCCCAGACCTGTCTCCCATAAAAATGTGTGGAACATTATGAAGAACAAAATACAACAACAGAGACTTTGGACTGTTTGTTGTTTGAATTCCAGCTCCAAAGATTTAATAAATTTAACATAAATTTGATCAGATCAATAACATCCTTGGTAAAATTTGATGATGAGGTCGTTAATGATGATGACGATGAAGATATCGACCTGCAGTTACCTCTGCAGTGTTTACCTGCTGATTGAGGCTGAACGCTGTTTAACGAGATTATCAGCTTTAATCTGATGTAATCTGGCCCTGACCGACAGTTACCTCCACCATGGGAAAACACACAGCACTGCACTGTAAAACAATATATACTGTTACAAAGACAACAATGCACCTTTAATTATATACTGCACTGTAGGACTATACTGTACTGAGGTGGGAAAACTCCAAACAAACACACTGTACAGCAAAAACCCACATAACTCTCCTCACTTCACCACAAAATTACAAAAACCACTGGAAAATATTTGCACTGCACTTTAAAAAAATACACTGCACTTGAGACTTTACAAACAACACAGCGAAAGATATCTGCCATAATGCAAGGAATATTTACTGCACTGCAAGAATACAACCTCTACTGCAAAAAATACTCATTGTACTGCAAAAAAATACACACTAAAGTGCAAAAATAAACACTGCACGGCCACAAATATACACTGCAATGCAAAAATAATGGAAAACATTGTACTAAATAAAAAAACACACACTTCACTGCAAAAAAGTATGAACTGTCCTACTGAAAAATGCATTGTACAATAAAATTTACATGGCATATAAAATGATGCTACACTGCCTCAAATATGCACTGTGCTGTAAAAAGTACACACTGTACTGCAAAAAATATGAAATTTCCTGCTGAAAATATGCATGAAAATACACACTTAAGTGCAAAAAAATGCACACTAAAGTGCAAAAATAAACACTGCACTGCCACAAATATACACTGCAATGCAAAAATTATAAAACACATTGTACTCAATAAAAAAAACACACACTGTACTGCAAAAATTATGAATTGTCCTGATGAAAAAATGCACTGTGCAAGAGGAAATTTACATTGCATAAGAAATTATGCTGCGCTGTCCTGTAAAAGAATATGCACTGCACTGTAAAAATATCAACTGTACTGCAAAAGCCCATATAACTCTCAAAAAATACACTTTACACAGCAAAACCACACTTCGCCACCAAAATACACAGTGGAAAATATTTGCACTACACTGTAGAAAAAACAATGCACTTAAGACGACAATAACAGCAAAAGATACACACCATACTGCAAGGAATATTTACTGTACTGCAAGAATACAACCTCTACTGCAAAAAATACTCATTGTACTGCAAAAAAATACACGTTAAATTGCAAAAATAAAACCTGCACTGCCACAAATTTACACTATAATGCAAATATAATGCATAATAAAACACATTGTATTCAATAAATAAAAAAACACACACTGCACTGTAAAAATTATGAATTGTCCTGATGAAAAAATGCACTGTGCAAGAGGAAATTTACATTGCATAAGAAATTATGCTGCGCTGTCCTGTAAAAAGTGCACACTGTACCAAAAAGAATATGCACTGCACTGTAAAAAATATCAACTGTACTGCAAAAGCCCACATAACTTCCAAAAAATACACATTACACAGCAAAACCACACTTCACCACCAAAATACACAGTGGAAATATTTGCACTACACTGTAGAAAAAACAATGCACTTGAGACGACAATAACAGCAAAATATACACACTATACTGCAAGGAATATTTACTGTACTGCAAGAATACAACCTCTACTGCAAAAAATACACACTGTAATGCAAAAATAATGGAACACATTGTACTAAATAAAAAAAACACACACTGCACTGCAAAAAAGTATGAACTGTCCTTGTACAATAAAATTTACATGGCATATAAAATGATGCTGCACTGCCTCAAATATGCACTGTACTGCAAAAAATATGAAATTTCCTGCTGAAAATATGCACTGTACTGGAAAAAATGTACAAAGAAAAGAAAAATTACACTGCACTGTCACAAATATGCAAAAAGAAATACTGCACTGCAAAAATATACATTGTACTGCAAAAATATACATTGAACTCCCAAAATACCATTTGGAGAATTCTATCTTTATATCTGTGATAAATGAAAACATTTTTGTCTTATCCTTTTTCCTTTTCCAGCTGTTTGCTCTCCTGCCTCTGAGTGATTCACATGTTTACTTGTTACTCAAAGATCAGGACTTTTATTTTGAAGGGTCAGACTTGGTTAAAGGTGTCTCTCAGTTGAAGAACAGTCTGAGTCAGATGTGAAGTGTCAGTGTTGATAGTGAAATGCTGAGTCAGTGTCTGAGCGCTGACTCACTCAGAGCCTGGTCTGGATCGACCCTTAGATCCGGATCAGTCTGTTTTTAGCCCTGAGTTTGGACTGGCAGGTGAAATCAGGTGCATTTATTGATGAAGATCCCACAATGCACCAGGGCTGACCCGTCCACTTCACCTTACACTCCTCCTCTTTCTCAGAAGGAGCAGGAGAAGGAGGAGGAAGGTGAGTGGAAGAAGTGGGGGTGGGGGGGTCGGTCCGGTCTCACCTGAGCAGTTTCTGAGTGAAACTGAGGTTCAGGAATCAGAACAAAGAATTCTGAGAAAGCTGAGCTGTTAAAGCTTCTGACAGCATCTCATTACAGACTTAACAACACAAAACAGCAGCAGCTGGCTGTGAGGCTTTGTCCTCTGAGGGAACACCTCACACACACACACACACACACACACACACACACACATTTGCATGCATTTATTACAGAAGAATTAAAACGACCTGGTGTCTCTACCATTAACCGTCTATGGGTCAATGAGGTGACGTCCCCTTTTTTGTGTCTGAGTGCAATATTTCCTTCCATCATGAATTGAGTATTTCATCACATGTATTTCTTTATTCTATGAAACCTGTCTTATTTGAACACATCTTTAAACTATTAAAATATAACATGTTTTTTTGTGTTTTGGTTCCTCAAACCCCCAAAATGTCAGGTGGTGCAACCGTCCTGACAAGTATCCACAGTAATTAAACTCTAAAAATTGTGCCTTTAAATAAAATGAATGTTATTATTATTATTATTATTATTATTATTATTATTATTATTATTATTATTATGAAGCAATTCAGCATTGTCTCATATTTTTAGACTGGTAAATTTCCATGTTGTGCATCTCTGAAAATCTATCTTATGTGTATAATTCACAAAATTATTATTTTCTGTTCATGTGTTACCTGTCTGGGTCCTTGAGTGAATTTTATTTTGGTAATTTTAATATTTAGTTGCAGATCTGACTTATTTTCTTCTTCGTTGGTGTTTTGTGTGGTATATTTAGTGTTGACACTTTGACCTCTTCTCTTTTCTCTTGTTGCCTTTTAGAGACGTAGGCGTCTGTCGTTTAGTCTTCCTCATTTTTTTCATGTTTTAATTTGTTTTCTGCATCCCCCTTTAAACTTATTTTGTGTTTAATATGTTATCTGTGCAGATTTTGTTTTTATTTTCATTTAACATTTGAGTCATGTGTATTTAAAGATAGTTTACAGACACTAAAGCTGCTGTTTTGGCGAGTGAAAGCTTGATGCTGGCTCCGGAAGTACCGGAGGTTACGTACACACCAAGACAAAAAAAATCTGTTTTCTGAGCAGAAATAAGCGCATTTACAGCCCGAAATCAAAAATGTCGCCGGCCTAATTTTGCTAACAGCACACACTGTACAGGCAGTGGATTTTTTCTAATCTTTTCTTGTCTCTTATTGGGCATTGTGTTGTATTATTTCTGTATTTTAGACTTTTAATCTGGTCTTTTTGTCATTGTCTACCTTGTTTTTTGTGTTTTCTGGCTGCAACGCTAATCAGTGATTCTGATTTTCTTTTTTTTTTTAGATAATTTTTGGGTTATTCTGCCTTTAATTGCATGGAGGAGGACAGTGGATAGAGTAGGAAAGGGGGCGAGAGTGGGAAACAGGCCACAGGCGGGAATCGAACCCGGGCAAACAGGGCAAACCTCATGGTGCGCGGCCATATCCACTAGACCAGTGATTCCCAACCTGTGGGTCGTGGCCCCCTGGTGGGCCGTGGAGGCATTGCAAGTGGGCCGCCAAATTATTTCCAAAAAATGATTATTTTTGTAAGGAGCTGTTTTATAAAGATTCGAATATTCATAACAATGTTAAAATGTTGAACATCAGTTATGGTCTTAAGAATATTAAAATGACCCGAAATTTAATTTTAAAAATGTAAAAAACTGTGTTTAGCCTGAAATGTAATAACAAAAGGCAACAAAAAGGAAAAGTTATCAGCACCTGTTTCATCATTGACTTATTATATTTTGGGTTTTATTACTTATTTTTAAACATTTCTGGCTCAGCACTTTTGTTACATTATCAACCATTTACTACATTTCTGGTAGTTGTTGCACTGTTTTTATGACATTTCAGGACTTTGTTACAAATTGGGCTCTAAATAGGCAATTTATATTGGTAAGAGGTGGGCCACAAACATTTAGTGAGACGTAAAAGTGGGCCCCGAGATAGAAAAGGTTGGAAACTGCTGCACTAGACCATCTGCACCCCCAGTGATTCTGATTTTGATTCCAATATTACTGCTCTGGCTATTTTGGGTCAAAACTCGGCTTCAGAAACAAACTGATGACATCACAGAGACGACATCTACTTCATATACAGTCTATGTTTGCGATACAGCGCCCCCTACAGTTTGGGTTTGGACACTAAAGAAGTGGGAAAAAGTTAATAAGCCACATACTTTCTCTTTTGAAGATTTTGCAGGTATTTTTTCCGCGGCGGGTGTAACCCAGCCTCCGGCCTGTGGGGTCAGTGTGCCCTGAGCTCAGACTGACAGGCACGGAGCAGTTTTCTTCCTCGCTTTGATTTTCTCGGCTGTGAGCGACGGAGCAGCTTCTAATCTGACCTGCAGCTATTTACAGCAGCAGACTCTGAGATTAACAGATTACAGGCTGATAATCCAACACACACACACAGAGGGAAACACACAGAGCATCCTATATCAGTCTCTGATAATAATAAACTGTTGCATAAACTCGGGTACTTCCTCTGGCTGACTCAGAGATGTTTCCTCGGTCTGAATCCTGGTTCGCTCGCTGACAGACGGAGGAGCTGAACTCAGGTGTGATGTACCTGAGAGTGACCTGCAGCACAGAGAGGGGACTGGAGTTCTCTGACTGACAGTGACCTGCTGAACGTCCCTGATCCTCAGTTTAGCTCATCACTGCAGACTCACGTCTCCAACGCCTTTTGGGGCGCCGGGACGGAAACTCTGTTTATGGAGCAGTTTATTCTTCGTGTCGTTCTAAAAACCACACTATCAGAGACCAAGACTTTTGAGTGTCAAGACCGAGTCAAAGTCAAGACCAAAACAAGTCAAGACCATGAAAAAGTCTATTTTCAAAACCATGACGAGATCAAAAAGTCATAGAGAATTCTCAATGAAATCTGATTTTCCACTGAATGCATTTTACTGACAAAAACAAGGCGCCTGCAAATTCTTTAATCAGAAATTTGATCAACTAAATGCATGCAAAAAATACGTCCTTGTGTTCATAAAAAAAAAAACTGATGAGCCGAGGTGGGTAGTAACGAACAACATTTCCTTTGTTACATTTAGTCAAGTAACTTTTTTAGACTCTCATTTTATATTTTTATCCGTTTGACATTCATGCTCTGTTATTCACTTTTACGTGAGTCATATCTTTCTAGAGCACAAATACTCTTATGGCGCTTTTCCACTATACAATTCCAGCTCTGCTCTACTCGTCTCTACTGGGTTTGGTTATCTTTTCCTCTAGCCCGACTACAGACTCACGGTGGGCGTGGATCTTATAACACAGCTGCGCTAAAGTGCTACACAGAAGTGCGTGCATGTTCATCTATAACGCCACACAAACATCATTTTGTACTAACATTTTTGCCACCGTGGTCTTTAAAGGAAAAAAAAAAGCTTTCAAAAGATTTCATTAAAGTAATACAGCGGCTCAATGTGGGTCGTCATGACAACGGAGGTAAACAACAGCCTGGTGCTGCTGCACGCGGAGGAAAACGAAGGAGCTGCTTTCTGACATCAACTCTTCCCTGGATCCAGTGAGATCACTTTAATTTTTGATTTTTGGGCCTGGTATAGCAGAGATTTGTTGTTGATCAATCATTCTTCTTTGAACTGGTTTTCCNGATTTAATTTAAAAGACTCTTTAAAGCCAACTATCTTTGCTGTTAACTTCTTTTTGGTTTAAAAAGGACTTTTAACTTCTTTAGGAATCATGAAGGAGCATTTTAGGGCTGTATTTTGTCTTCATTCAGTCTGGTTCTGTGCCGTCAGGTTTAAATGTCATTAAAAACCCGTCGCTGACTTATTCCTTTGCCTCTTGTAAGTGATTTGTTCAGAGTCAGAAGCTGCAGAGACGACATTCTCTGACCAATGAGTGACCGGCAGTCCGTCCACGTCACCTTTTAGTATCAGCTTTACTCGCTTAGAACCAGGGTAGAGTAGGTACGAAAAACTGGCGTCTGCCACGTAGTACCGCGCTAATGGAAACACAACACAAACCGGGTAGAGGAGAGTAGAGTAGGTGTGGTTCATGTGTTTGTTGTGTGTCAGTACCTTTCTTCCTCCACCAGGGGCTGTCTCTGACGGAGTACGAGACCTCGTTGAACTCGATGTTGACGGCCGGTCGTCGCGGTAACGAGGAGAACCTCTGGGCCTCTGTCAGGTTGTTGTCCACCTTCTTCAGGTGTCCCTGCAGCAGCGGCGTCTGCTGGCTGCCCGTCCGCCGCTTGTTGACCACCTCGTCCATACAAACACACACCGTCCGGGGGTCCAGCATGAGGTCGGGGGGCCCGTTAGTGTTCTGAGGGACGGATTAGAAATTAATCGAATCATTCAATATCTTTCTGTCTTTATAAATCTCAGAAAGTTTACTCTTAAACAGGGACCATGACATCATAATTGACAGCTGTAAGGACCAATGAGGCTCCTGAGGAGATAATGTAAAGGTAGATTTGCCAGAGACAGCAGGTGGACTTTAAAGAGGGGGTAAACTTTTTTTGGTGACCACGTTGCATCTTCACATAATAATGGTTAAACCCTTATTTCAGCCTCTGTATGAGACAGTGTCTCTTTAAGGCTCCCTGCTCCACAAACTCCCTTTGACCCTGGTCAAAAGTTTCCATCCCTCAGTTCTTAACACCATGAATTGCCCCCTTTAACATCAGTGACAGCTTTAAGTCTTTTTTGTGTAGTTTTGAGGCTTGTCTCTGTGCTGTTTGGCGTATTGTAAGCAGGAAACTTTGTGGCATTTGTGTAGAAATGTCTTTCTTCAGCTCATTTTTCCTCAAGTGCCTCCTTATTGTGCATCTTGAAACGAAAACAGAGAGGTCCAACAAAGCAGTAAAAGAACGGTAAAAACAACTGAAACCGGGTAAAAACTACGAAAAGTGAAGAAAAACGGTGAACACCTAGTAAACAACAATGGCAGACTGATAAAAGGTTGAAAATAGAACAAAAAACAACTGAAATCGGAATTTTTAACCACATTCTACTGTTTTTTGTCATTTTTTTCACCATTTTATCTACTTTCTGAATTTTTGCAATGTTTCCCCCAAAATTTCTTGCCATTTTTTGTTGCTTTTTGGCCATTTTGATCACTGTCCACCTATTTTTTGCCACTTTTGACCCGTTTTTGCTGCTGTCTGAGTGTTTTCCAGGTTTTGGCCCAATTTTCTTGGTAATTTTGTTGCTTTTTGGCAATTTTTGCCAACTTAAACTAAGTTTTATTCCTACTCTTTGCTGTTTTTGGCTCATTTCTCCACTTGTATAGTTTCTTTTGTAAAGGTAGTTTTTAACAGTTTGTCTCTTTGGTTGAGTAACACATCTTGAAACAGCCAGTGGTGTAAGAAAGTCTCTCAGGACATAAAGTCGACTTCATATTTGTGGGTTTTTCTTTGCATCCAGAACAATTTTCCTGTCAGTTGTAGCTGAAATGTTTGTTGGTCTACCTGACCGTGGTTTGGTTTCAGCAGAATCCCTCATTTTCCACTTCTTCATTAGAGTTTGAACTCTGCTTATTGGCATCCTCAGTTCCTTGTATATCTTTTTATATCCCTTTACTGTTTTATACAGTTGGATTAACTTTTCCTGCAGAAACTTTGACAATTCTTTTTCTTTCCTCATGACTCAGAATCCAGAAATGTCAGTGCAGCACTGGATGAAAGATGCAAGAGGAGCTCAGAAACTCACATAGCTTTTATACACACACACTGATTAAAGCTCATAGATCACAGGTGAGGATGGTTACCATGGTTACCTTTAGGAGACATTCAAACACATTTGTGTTTGAATGTCTCCTAAAGGTAACTGATAACTTTAACTTGTGTTAAAGTTATCAGGACAAAATCACCAGAGGATGAAACTTTTCATCAGGGTTATTGTGGAAGTTTCTGTCATTATGATTTAAAAAGAGTAAACAGTTGTTTGTTAATCAATGTCTTCACCAACCACTAACCATAAGAGACAGAAAAGTTTTTGTGTTTTCATTCATATTTTCTGAGAAAAGGACAAAAATTTAGAAATTCTGCTGGAGGGTGTAAACTTTTAGGCACAACTGTATAACATTTATATGTAGGAAAGGGGTGAGAGTTAACAAGCTTTGCTTCTACTTACTCCTTTTTCGAATAAGTCATTTCTTTCGTTATTTCACTTTACTTTATATTGAAACATTGTTTATCTTCCTAAGATTTTTTATTTATATATCATATCATAAAGTTGGTAGTTATTAGGAAACCCTGGATGATTTGCATATTCGAAAAATATAAATTAAAAAAAAAAAAAAAAGTCTTCCCTCTCTAGGGCAGTGGTTCCCAAAGTGGGGGTCGGGACCCTTTGGGGGGTCGCGAGACATTGATAGGGGGTCATGGAATGTGTCCCAAAATCAAAAACTATGAACAATTCCACATTTTATCGATCACCATAAGAATAAAAGCAAAAAGATGGAAAGAGGATGGAAACTTTTCATCAGGGTTGTTTTGGAAGTTTCTGTTTTCATTATGATTTAAAAAGTGTAATCATCCAATGTGTCGTGAACTAGTTAGGAGATCCTTTCATGATGACCTCGTTATCTCTGGGTTAGGTTTGGAAATCTGAACATCCAGAGTTGGATACCTCCTCTTTAAAGATCTCTCCATCAGGGCCCGGCAGACGGGGCATTTTGGTGTCGCTCTTGATCACAGGTGGACGTGGTCAGATTCGCCGCTGTGAGTCAATAAAAACGAGCCTTTAAAACTCCTCTGATGAGTTTCTGGTGTCAGGACTTGACGCTCAGACCAGGAGGAGCAGGAGACGCTGGACTCTGACAGACGCTGGGAGAATTCAGGCCACACTTAGGAAAAACCTCCTCCTCAGAAATCCTTTAACAGAATAAGGAACCAGCTGCTGCTGACTCTGAACCTGAGCGGGCCCAGGTAATCCCTCTCAGACCGGGCTGTAACTGTCAGACTCTTCTTATGATCGTTCCTCTGGTTATAACACCTGAGTTTGGCCACGCCCCCTGTACACCTGTTGACCCCAAAGGGTACACTCGGACTGACCCTTAGACTCTGACGGGACCCTGAGACCTTAAAGTCTGCACATCTCTGTTAATTAAATATAACAAACGTCCTCTCTTATACGAAGAAAAGAAACAAATTCAGCTCCTGCAGAGTCTGAGAAAACATTTCAAGTTTGTTACACAGAGGAGTAAAGTTCAGAGGAGCAGTCCCAGTGCCCCCACCCCCCCATGTGCCCCCCCCTGTACTCACCATTATGATGGAGTTGGTGACGGTGGGGTTGTGGACGGACCAGGCGGCCATCAGACAGGCCATGGCCGAGAGACAGCAGCTCTGACTGTCTGCTCAGCTCGCTCTCATCTGATCCCTGCTCGCTGACGGACAGCTGCTCTGCACGCAGGCCACGCCCACTCCACGATAAGCCACGCCCCCCCCATGACAGAAGACTGACTGCTGACAGAGACATGGGCCCAAACCTCCTGCTCCTCCTCCTTCAAACTATTTCAAAAGGTTGTAGCTTCAAAATGATCAGAGATAAAGACAAAAAAAATCAAGAAAATAAAGAAAAATCATCAGTTTTACACAGTTTGTGATGGGTGTAAATTCACTCAATTATGTTTTTGGCATGTTTTTGGTGTGTGGGGGAACCCTGAGAGAACCCACACATGCACGGGGAGAACATGCAAACTCCACACAGAAAAGCCAACCATGCAATAATTTGTGTTCGTAATAAAAA
This sequence comes from Thalassoma bifasciatum, assembly GCA_008086565.1. Taxonomy (NCBI): domain Eukaryota; kingdom Metazoa; phylum Chordata; class Actinopteri; order Labriformes; family Labridae; genus Thalassoma; species Thalassoma bifasciatum. The sequence goes on from RPOG01001928.1 coordinate 58,530, forward strand.
TTCAAAATGTTGTCATCCTGATTCTGACTATGATATGAGCCTGTGATGTTTATTTTTGAATGGAAATGATCTGTATTTTTGTTGTGACTATTGTTATTTTCTTTAGTTACCATCATTTAGTGCAGGGGTTCCCAAACTTTTCAGCCCATGACCCCAAAACAAGCATAAGAAAACATGTGCATAGGACACATGCACTAATAAGCGTATCCAAACATGGGCATTATGACAACACATGAAAGAACAACAGCCTGAAAACCATGTTATGATTTTACATGTAGCAGTTTAATATGAAATAAAAGCAGAATATGTCAAAGTTATTTCTCTGTAATTTGTGAATGAACTTTGTTGCAGTCGTGTGCAAACTCAATTTTAGTTCAATACTTTCATTTCCACATTAGAACAAGAATAATTCAGTTCAAGTAATAATCATAAACTGTAGCTCTGAGTAAACGTGAACATTGTTGCAGTGCAAGTTAACTTTTTGGGATAAATGTTTCAGTGTTTATCTCACTAATGAAATGGATGGGCTCTATGGAGCACAGCAAGTTCATTCTGGGTTTAATTTTGGAGACGGACACTCAGAGATCATCCTCCACGTTCACACAAGATATATATTTATTTTTAATAAATGTCAGGGCCAAGAAAGTCTTTTCACACAGGTATGTTGAGCTAAACAGTGTTAGTGCCTTAGTTGTGGTCTGGGATAGCTGTGGATATTCCCTCTAAACTGAAATCATCTTGCGACCCCCCTCCAGCGTCTCGCGGCCCCCTGGGGGTCCCGACCCCCATTTTGGGAACCCCTGCCTTAGACAGATAAAGGACAGTGTTTCAGCTTGACCTGGGCTTTCCATCCTCTGCAGATTTGTTCTCTGTTAGATGATTGAATCCTCTGTGCACAGAATAAATTCTGAAAAGACTTTTTGACTCAAGAACCATCATTTCACTCTCATCGGTCTGATCTTCAAAACCTTTTTCCACCACGGTCTTCAGACCTGGAAAAAGCTGGGTCAGAACCAAGGATGGTCTCGAGAACAGGAATCAATAAGAAAACAGTTCAATCCTTAAAATTCGTAAGCCTTTTCGCTTAATAGTTCACTCCAACCTCCACTTTGGGAACCCCTGATTTAGTGCATATGGAGATATGTAACATACAAATACAGCTGGAAAAAAAAATGGAAAAGAAACTTCTTGAATTGTATTGAAATGCATTTACTGCATTGTACTGATAAAGAAAAACAAATTAATAAAAAATAAGTAAAAAATAAATAAATGAAGGCCCACCTTGCTTGAATCAGGAATTGAACCGATGACCTTCTTCTTGATATGAAGCTGCAGTGCCACCCGTTGCGTCTCCACGCAGCCCCAGGTGGGGGTCATCATGCTCAATTGTGCTGATTTCCTTATCAATCTGATACAAAGAGAAGGTTCTGGAGTGGCCATCTCAGTCTCTTAGACATGTCGTGGCTGGCATAGAAGCCGACATTAGTGTTGAATTTACATAAAGTCCTTTAAAGTTAACCTGAATCTCTGAAATTGATTGATTGAACTGCACTGAGCTGTTGGTCTTGGTTTAATAAAACCTTGGAAAAAAACAACAACAAGGTTTTGTTTGCCTAAGTTCACTATTCATTGATTCACTCGGACGCCATTTACAAAATATATTCCCACTATTCTTGGGTCAAATGTTGATATGGGATTAAATTGTCATTGTTGAGCTTAATTACTTAAAAAGACTCTGATTAATTAGATTTTTAAAATCAAGTTCCAGCCTTTAAGTGTCATCTAAACCCATTTTTTTTTAACTTACAAAAGATTAAGAAGTCCATTTCCTTTCACTTTCTGGTTCTAAGTTTGATTATTTAAGTTAATTTCTGTCTGAATCTGTTCTTTAGTTCATGTTTTGCTGCAGACATGAACATGTTGAGTCATGTTAAACTGCACAGAGCAGTTACAGCTCCACCTGCTGGCTGAGGTGTGTCACTGCAGCTGCTCTCTGATTGGCTTTTTTTTAAGTTTACTTAAAAAATACTGTTAGTTTGATGATTATCTAACCCAGATAAGTGATTAATGAAATATCAAGAGATTTAAAATTAAAAAAAGACAAGTCTCTGTAACAACATCCATCTTTAATATCTGCACAGAGGTCAAACAGGAAACAGGAAATTAACTTTCAAAATAAAACCCCGCTCCACATTCAGTCACTTCCTGCTGTAAGGCATCAACATGGCCGACAGTGTTAGCATCAGGAGTGCTACATGCTAACGAGGAGATAAACAGGTGAGGAACGAAATCATCTTCCTTTTGTCGCCTTTATCTTCACATCAACCAATCAGACGCCAGAACGAAAAAACAGGGGGGTGGGGTGGAGCCAGCAGGTGGGCGTGTCAGAGGTTTAAACCAATCAGAGTCCGAGCTGCTTCCCTCCTCACACACAGAGTTTTACAGTGTAAATGAAATGTTGTGGAGCAGACGGAGAAACGACGGCGGCCTGAAGAGGAAACGACTCCACCCTGAATGAACAGCAGACGTCTGAACCCGCCAGGAACATTTAAAGGAGCAGGAAGGTAAAAAAACAGAGGAAACAAAGAAATAAAAAGTCCTCAGAGTAAATCATAAAAAATGGAACAGAAAGGTGAAGTCGAACCGTTAAGTGAGGTCGTCTCTGAAACACAGCTCTGGTTTAACTTTGAAAGTGAAACCAGAGAGCTGTGTGACACTGATGACCTTGTGTGTGTGTGTGTGTGTGTGTGTGTGTGTGTTATTTGGTCTTCTTGTCTGTGGCCAGTGTGTCGTGGAGTTTAGAAACGCTCTTCTCGAACTGGTCCATCACCAGCGTCCCGTTCTCGTCGAAGAAAGCCGACACGGACTTGGTGAACTCGGTCTCCCTCCAGGTCCTGGTCTTTCCGTCGGAGAAGGAGACTCTGAGTGTGTACTGGTCATCAAACCTGCCACACACACACACACACACACACACACACACACGTTAAATTGTAAACAGCGAAAGAGTCTAAAGCCCTTTGAGCTCTGATCTTTTATCCCCTTTTCCACCAGTTTCTGTTCTTGTTCGGTGCTTAGTTGGTTCTGATCTCACTCTCCTGTTGGTCAATGAGGTGACGTCCCCTTTTTTTGTGTCTGAGTGCAATATTTCCTTCCATCATGAATTGAGTATTTCATCACATGTATTTCTTTATTCTATGAAACCTGTGTTATTTGAACACATCTTTAAACTATTAAAATATAACATGTTTTTTTGTGTTTTGGTTCCTCAAACCCCCAAATACAGTCCACCACGTTGGCTCCTGACAAGTATCCACAGTAATTAAACTCTAAAAATTGAATGTCAGTTATTGTAAATGGAAATTAAAAATACAGTGGCATTATTTTATGCTTGAACCTTTTTAAATGAAACATTCTTTGCAAATAAAAAGAATTTTAAAGCTGTTGAGAAATGTAAAAAACTTTTGTCCCGTAATTTTCTCCTTGTCAAATGTCAGGGTGGTGCAACCGTAACATTAGACTTTTATTTTAAAGTGAAGAGAATAAAACAGGAAACAGGAAACTGCATCAGCCAGAGGAGCCCAAATGACATTTGTGACCAAGTGGAAAAGTTTGTAGATTTCTCTGAAATACTGATAAAAAAGGTTTTTTCACTTCATTGGTGACTGGAACAATTTCCATGTCAGGTGGTACAACCAATGTAATAATGTGAAATGTTATTTTAACATCAAATTATTTATCTTATTCACAAATAAAAGAAATGAAACACACAAAATGAAAATGTATGAGTCACTACAGACACTTGAGAGATACTTGCCAATAATTTCACACAGAAAAAATAACAGGAACATATAAATATATTTTCATATATTTGGTTGCACCACCTGAAAATCGAAGTGTGATTATTTTTCCTTACATTACAACTAAGTCTTATATTGTTGAACAAACATGTTCTTGTGAATGAACATTGACATTAACTACAGCTTGACAACAACCCATGTGCAGTCACTGCTTTTTTGCCCATTTTAGTCACTTTTCACTCCTGTTTTGTTACTTTCTAGTTGTNAAAAAAAAAAGCTTTAAAAAGATTTCATTAAAGTAATACAGCGGCTCAATGTGGGTCGTCATGACAACGGAGGTAAACAACAGCCTGGTGCTGCTGCACGCGGAGGAAAACGAAGGAGCTGCTTCCTGACATCAACTCTTCCCTGGATCCAGTGAGATCACTTTAATTTTTGATTTTTGGGCCTGGTATAGCAGAGATTTGTTGTTGATCAATCATTCTTCTTTGAACTGGTTTTCCTTTTTGGTTCCCTGTGGATTAATGGACTGATTGGTGCTTAAAGACTCTCGTGGCAGACAGATCTCTCCTGCACCGACCAACTTTGATTTAATTTAAAAGACTCTTTAAAGCCAACTATCTTTGCTGTTAACTTCTTTTTGGTTTAAAAAGGACTTTTAACTTCTTTAGGAATCATGAAGGAGCATTTTAGGGCTGTATTTTGTCTTCATTCAGTCTGGTTCTGTGCCGTCAGGTTTAAATGTCATTAAAAACCCGTCGCTGACTTATTCCTTTGCCTCTTGTAAGTGATTTGTTCAGAGTCAGAAGCTGCAGAGACGACATTCTCTGACCAATGAGTGACCGGCAGTCCGTCCACGTCACCTTTTAGTATCAGCTTTACTCTCTTAGAACCAGGGTAGAGTAGGTACTAAAAACTGGCGTCTGACGCGTAGTACCGCGCTAATGGAAACGCAACACAAACCGGGTAGAGGAGAGTAGAGTAGAGCTGAGACGAGTCAGTGGAAAAGGGCCAATAGACCTGATCAGACCAGGACACAGAGTCACAGGACTCCTCAGATCCAGTTTACCTTCTTGGCAGCATCGTCCAGAGAGTTCTTCACCGCCGCGCCGTCCCACTTATCGATCTTCACCGGTTTCTCGTCGATCCTCCACTGAGAGAAAAAGACCAGTGAAGTTTTTACTTTGAGTAAATTACAGATTCATCTATTTTTGGTATAGAATACCAAAAATATCTTGTATGAACGTGGAGGATGATCTCTGAGTGTTAATTTAATCTCTGTAAAAACTCATTATTATCATTCTTTCATTATTCAATTTTATTATTATTCAATTATTATTAATTAATTATTCAATTTCATTTATTATTTTATTTTATTTATTTTCATTACTTCATTCTTTTTATTTTTTATTAATTCATTCAGTTTATTATTTTATTCTGTCTATTTGTTAAAAACGCCAGTTGATTGTGTTCTTCTTTTATTCTCTTTTTTATTGTATGTTTGTATATATTTATTATTCTCATTTCTATGATTGGGCTTGCTCCAGGACCAGGGTAACCTAATTTCGTCCCACCCATGTTGGTATAGAATACCAAAAATATCTTGTGTGAACGTGGAGGATGATCTCAGAGTGTCCGTCTCCAAAATTAAACCCAGAATGAACTTGCTGTGCTCCATAGTGCCCATCCATTTCATTAGTGAGATCAACACTGAAACATTTATCCCAAAAAGTTAACTTTCACTGCAACAATGTTCACGTTTACTCAGAGCTACAGTTTATGATTATTACTTAAACTGAATTATTCTTGTTCTTATGTGGAAATGAAAGTATTGAACCAAAATTGAGTTTGCACACGACTGCAACAATGTTCGTTCACAAATTACAGAGAAATAACTTTGACATATTCTGCTTTTATTTCATATTAAACTGTTACATGGAAAATCATAACTGTTGTTCTTTTTTGTGTTGTCATAATGCCCATGTTTGGATACGCTTATTAGTGCATGTGTCCTACGTGCACGTTTTCTTATGCTTCAGTCATCTCTGGGGATAGTGGGGGTCACTCGTCTCTGCCACCTTTGTTTTGGGGTCACGGGCTGAAAAGTTTGGGAACCCCTGCACTAAATGATGGTAACTAAAGAAAATAATAATAGTCACAACAAAAATACAGATCATTTCTGTTAAAAAATATGACATCACAGGCCCATATCATAGTCAGAATCGAAGGACAACATTTTGAATTTTTAGTACTAACACAAATTATTGCATGGTTGGCTTTTCTGTGTGGAGTTCGCATGTTCCCCCCGTGCATGTGTGGGTTCTCTCAGGGTTCCCACACACACCAAAAACATGCCAAAAACATAATCGATGATTCTGAATTGCCTGTAGGTGTGAGTGTGCAGGACAAACGGTTCAGAAAATGGTTGGATGGATCCCCGCCTGGTGAGATGAGTGAATTCACTCCCATCACAAACTGTGTAAAACTGATGATTTTTCTTTATTTTCTTGAACTGAATTATTCTTGTTCTAATGTGGAAATGAAAGTATTGAACCAAAATTGAGTTTGCACACGACTGCAACAATGTTTGTTTACAAATTACAGAGAAATAACTTTGACATATTCTGCTTTTATTTCATATTAAACTGTTACATGTAAAATCATAACATGGTTTTCAGGCTGTTGTTCTTTTTTGTGTTGTCATAACGCCCATGTTTGGAAACCCTTATTAGTGCATGTGTCCTACGCGCACGTTTTCTTATGCTTCAGTCACCTCTGGGGACAGTGGGGGTCACTAGTCTCTGCCACCTTTGTTTTGGGGTCACGGGCTGAAAAGTTTGGGAACCCCTGCACTAGAGCATGCCATATTTGTATGTGACTGATTATATTATTTAAGAGAATTGCTTTAAATTAATAAATATATTATTTATAAAGCAACTGTTTTGAGTGTTTTGGGCTATTTCTCAGTATATCCAGGTAAAGTGTTCTTTTCTGGGGAATTCAGCATATTTGTTTAAGTGAGTTAGAAGCACAGAAAGTCCCCTGACCAATGCAAAACCCCTAAAAATGGGAGGAGGGGGGGTTCTCTTTTCAGAAAAACAGAATATTGTCACCTTATTGTTACTTAATGATGTCAGTGACACCTGGATCAGAGGAAATGAAGCTGCAGACACTGAGTTTATCTGTAAACACTGATCACAGTTTCTGCTCCTTCACACACACACACACACACTGATGCAGACTCATCTTCATCTTCACCTGTTTTTTTTTTTTTATTCTTATCAGTTTAACTCTGGCTCTGTTAGCAATGCTAGGCTAACAGCTGTCGCTTCCGGCTCTCAGAGCGCAGCGGTCTGCGCAGCCGCAGTGTGAGCTCAGCAGCAGCCTGCAGCTGTGTCCTGATTTAAAGTTAAATCTTTTATTTTTCAGACTCTTTCTGCTCTCACAGCCTCTCAGGTGAACTCACCTTCTCCAGCAGCCCGCTCTTCCCGTTCCTCGCAGCGGCCATCTTCAGCGAACAACGCCACGCTGTGACCTGGAGCCTCCTGATTGGCTGAGAGAGCCGAGAGCCACGTGTGACAACGCGAACGACGTGCGCGCTCCCGAGAAACGGAGGCAGCGCGCGCGCGCCTCTAAAAGGAGATTATCCCAGTGAAAAATAAAACCTATAACCAGTTTTTATTCTGACCTTTCATCAATGTTTTTAATTTAATCTCTGTAAAAACTCATTATTATCATTCTTTCATTATTCAATTATTATTAACTAATTATCATTAATTATTCAATTTCATTTATTATTTTATTTTCATTATTTCATTCTTTTTTTTTATTTTCTATTAATTCATTCAGTTTATTATTTTATTCTGTCTATTTGTTAAAAACGCTAGTTGATTGTGTTCTTCTTTTATTCTCTTTTTTTATTGTATGTTTGTATATATTTATTATTCTCATTTCTATGATTGGGCTTGCTCCTAATTATTCAATTTCATTTATTATTTTATTTTATTTATTTTCATTATTTCATTCTTTTTATTTTTTATTAATTCATTCAGTTTATTATTTTATTCTGTCTATTTGTTAAAAACGCTAGTTGATTGTGTTCTTCTTTTATTCTCTTTTTTATTGTATATTTGTATATATTTATTATTCTCATTTCTATGATTGGGCTTGCTCCTAATATTCAATTTCATTTATTATTTTATTTTATTTATTTTATTATTTATTAATTTTCATTATTTCATTCTTTTTTTTTTTTTTATTAATTCATTCAGTTTATTATTTTATTCTGTCTTTTTGTTAAAAACGCCACTTGATTGTGTTCTTCTTTTATTCTCTTTTTTATTGTATGTTTGTATATATTTATTATTCTCATTTCTATGATTGGGCTTGCTCCAGGACCAGGGTAACCTAATTTCTCTTGTAAGTTTTTCTACTCTTTTGGGACGACTTTTCAGAAGTTTTTGAATGGAAACTCAGTTTTAGCAAAAACACATCTTCTCCCAGAATTCTCTTGTGCGTAGTCGCTGCCACACAAACTGACTCATGCGTTCATATTTTAACGCCTTCTGCCTTCCTCTGATAACAACTCATCAAAATGAAAGTTCAGCTCTGAAAATGTTTGTGGTATCTATGGTAACCCCCACTAACAGTCCTCGTTCCTTCTTCCTCATTACGCAAATTGAATCTCGAGATTTTACTCAAGTTGTGAGTAATGCTCGTCATAATGGAAACACCAGCAATTGTTCCTCATCCAAACTTTAGAAAAATCACTTTGGCTGTTTTCCAAACCTCCTACTTTCACATGTAGTCTGTAGTGTGACTGTTTTGTTGGACCTGTTTAGTCGTATACTACTCTGGATTTCTGTTTCAGGAAGTGGAGCTGATGGTTTTTTTTTCTAATGTTTAACTTTATCATAAATAAATCCATGAGAACATTTCAGTCATTAATTCACCACATCAATCAGTGGAGAAGTTACAGGAGCAATAAAAGTAGATAAGTTATATTAGATGTTAATGAGATACAAAGGAAAATAAATAAATGAAGTGAAGCATGGGAAGGAAGTTGTAAATTTTTTTGAGAATTTTAATGTTAGTTTTATTATTTTTAGTGGTTCAAGGAACATTTTTAATTTATTTAGAAAAACAACAAATTCATTTAGAGATTAGAGTCCTGATTTTATCAAATTTGTAAAGTTTTAAAAGTTTATTACAGCAAAATCCCCATATTTGATTTTTGATCTTGCACCAAAAGTTATCGTGTATTGAAAATTAATCTGAAACCAACTGACTTTTTATTTTTCCAGCTGGTGTAAAAACTGCGTCCTCATTCCCCACGTAGGCTGTTAGTGTAAAATAAAAAGTGATAAATGATTTAGGGGCTTTTATGAATTTGGTAAAAGTAAACAGCTCTTTCATGATGAAGTGAGCAGATTTACCGCTGTTTCTTTCCTGTCACTTCACTTTTATCTCTGGGACCGTTTCACATTTTTGTTGTTGTGTTGTAGTTGAGCTGATTTATTCCAGTAGGTGTCAGTAATTCACCTCAACCTGAGCGCCCCCAAACTGACAAACGCCATTAGCGCCGTGCATTGTGGGAAACAGTCATTTTCTCAGTCTGCAACGGACCAGTCTACCTGGCGTGGGGGGAGGCCAGAGGCTGGATGGTCAGAAAAGAGAAACAGAGACGAGGCCAGAGAAGAGAAACAGAGACGAGGCCAGAGAAGAGAAACAGGGATGAGGCCAGAGAGGAGGAAAGAGAGGAAAAACAGAGACAAGGCCAGAGAAGTGAAACCGGGATGAGGCCAGAGAGGAGGAAAGAGAGGAAAAACAGAGACGAGGCCAGAGAAGAGGGCAGAGAAGAACAACAGAAATGAGGCCGGAGAATAGAAACAGGAATGAGGCCAGAGAAGAGGAAAGAGAAGAAAAACAGAGAAGAGGGCAGAGAAGAACAACAGTGATGAGGACAGAGAAGAGGGCAGAGATGAGGCCAGAGAAGAGGAAAGAGATGAAAAACAGAGACGAGGACAGAGAAGAGAAACAGGGATGAGGCCAGAGAAGAAAAACAGAGACGAGGCCAGAGAAGAGGAAAGAGAAGAAAAACAG